>JABSTR010001365.1:0-29075 GCA_013339765.2 Haemaphysalis longicornis | reverse complement strand
AATTTTAGACGATAAAAGTTGATGCCTACATAAGTGAGACCTAATTGGAAACCCTTGCTCTCTCTGGATCACGTAAGCTTGTACATTAGGGTAACTGAAATTTTTCGTGACATCTATGAGCGTTCCAGTAGGTGTGTAAAATTAAAACAAAGACAATTGAACAACCGATGGACCACAACTGAAATAATGGAACTTTGTTATTTGAAAGATAAAGCATTGCAAAGATGCCGGAAAGAACCGCAGGATGTATACGCTAAAGAGGCAAGAGTTTCGGACTTTGCGGAATTTGGTAACAGCCAAAATACGCCTGGCTAAAAGCAAATATCTTTTGTCCCAATTTTCCCAACATAAGAAAAACAGTAAGAAAACGTGGAAGATGGCGAACGAATTAATGGGAAGAATTAAACAAGCGAGCGTAGATGACACAATCAGAAAGAACTTTCCGAAAGAAAACACGCGTGAGTTGTGCAATAAATTTAACGACACGTTTATACAAGCCGCTGAGGCATTGATGGAAAAGGGGGCGACGATGGAACGCGCACGGAAGAGTACAAGCCACTACGCGCGTGCGCTAGCACAGCTTATCTGCCGATGATTACCGAAGCAGAGCTTTGGAACATCATCCGCGGAATGAAACCGTTTAAACCACCCGGATTTGACAACATTAGACTAAGAGACTTGTTGTGTCACTACAGCAGATTAAAACATGTGCTTTTAAAGATTCTTAATGGAATATTTGAAACGGGAAACATACCCAAAGAAATGAAAGTTTCCATTGTGAGGCCGATTTACAAACACGGAAAAAAAGGCGAGCTCGGTAACTACAGACCGATTGCAATATTATCAGTGTTGTCTCATGTAGTGGAGAAGCATATAGCGTCTGTAATGCAATCCTTTTGCGAAAAGTACAACTTAAATAACCCTGCACAGTTTGGTTTCACAAAAAACAGAAACAGTATTTTACTCTTAGAAGAATTTTCGGACCTCGTTAACGCCTGTATTGAAAATAACGAAGCCATTTTAGTGTTATTTTTAGACCTATCGAAAGCATTCGATACAGTAAACCATAAATTGATGTTACAAAAACTTAGCTCTTTGGGGTTTCGTGGGCAATTTCTTAAGTTCTTTACGAGTTATTTCTCACAACGATTTCAATGCGTAAAAACTCCATGGGGAATACAGCGACTTAAGGAAATACAATGTGGAGTGCCTCAGGGCAGCACGCTAGGGCCCATACTCTTTCAATATATACGTTACCGATCTTAGCTTACTTCCACTGAAGTCGAACGTGTTCCAGTATGCAGATGACACTGCTCTGGCTCTGAAAATCACCGACTCCTCTTGCGGGAACAGACACTTTCAAATGACATTCACAAGTCATGGATTGGTTCAAACAAAATTCAATTTTTGTAAATCTACAGAAAACAAAATTGGTATGCTTCAGGAACCCACATAAAGCTGTTTTGTCTCGATAGGCCTGTATATTTGCATATCGTCACAGTGCAGCTTCTTCTAAATGTATGCCCCTTGAATTAGAACCCGAAGTAAAATATTTAGGCCTTTTCTTTGACCAACACTTCACGTGGAATAAACATGTGCTGTTTGTATGCAAGAAATTAAGGGGTGTAGCAGCTATGATTCACAACTGTAGAGGGAAGGCCCCATTGAAATTAAGACAAACCATATATAAATCACTGGCCGAAGGAATTTTTGAAATTATGGAATTAGCCCTGTATGGTTCCTGCTCAGATCATAACAACAATGTATAAACCGAGTAATTACAGAATAGCAAATAGTATTGCCTATGAACAAAGTTACAGATGCAAAAATAGAGGACAAGTATTCTTATTTAGGTATACTTCAGGTGCACCAGCTTTTTCGGTATGAGGTACTAACTCGATATTAGCTTCTGCAAAAAGTTTAAGTTTCCGGTAGGAAAAGTAGAACGCTAAGAAAAACAGAAGGAGTTCGTGAAGCCGCGAGTGTTCACAAACTATGGGAAAAAAATGCGGAAAACATTACGTGCCAGAATTTTTCAATGCTCTCCGAAACGATTGTATAGATTTAAAAACACGGAGGAAAATGTTTAAGAAAATTCGCGAATATGTGTCTCAGGAAACTCATATGGGTGAAGAGTGAAATACATTTGTGCTGTCAACAAGTACGTTTTTGCTGTTTATATTGTGTTTCAATGCATAATTATGCTATGTTATTTTTGACTGAGAAGTATATGTCATGTTCAAATTTGGAGTGTGCTTATTCTCTTTGTGTATGTTTACACGCAACTGCCTGGAAGCCAACAAGCATTCGGTGCTTAGGCAGACCAGAGAAAAAACTATGTAAAACAAAAGTGAATAAATAGCTGAATGAATGAATGAATGGGGAAAGTTATTGTAGGTGTCGTTTAAAGCATTGTCTTCCAACCACCTTCGCAGCGTGTATAGGAGCCAAATTTTTTTTGGGGGTACTACATAGGGTACCACATACTATTAAAACTTTGAAAGTATAAATTAAAATAGTTCTACGGAGAGAATTTTAATCCGACAAAATAAGGTGCTGCCGAAGACCAACTGGCCAACTTCAACCCCTTTGTTGCTTGTACAGAATTTAAACATGTATTTGACGCGATCAAAATAAGCATTTCCTAAAAACGAAAAAAAAGCTTCACCTGAAACTATCCACAGTTCTGAGCTGCGTCCAACTTGGTAGGGTGTAAACGCCCTGATAAATGCTCAAGACACTCATGCGTTGGCAAGGTACGCCAAATACCAAAGTGTAGTGCCTTTTGTGGGTTTGTTCGGAATTGTTCTTTCAATGGTCCACACGCAGTTGTGATTCTTATTTTTAGTGTGAATGCCAAAGATATCTGTGCGTTTGACGAACGCGCGTTGTGGACCAGAGAAAATCGGTGCCGGAATAAAATTTCAGGTGGTGGTCAGAACGAGACGAGTATTCTGTGTTGGGAAAGAGAAGAAGCACTGGTTTGAGAAGTGTTGGAGGAGGCGCTGGAAAAGCACGTCGCAGTGCGCATCGTGAAGGGAAAACAGCAGCTGTTAATTAGGTTCCGGTCGTTGCCGGAAGTGCAATAAGAGCAGCTCGAAAGGTGAAGGGCACCGGTCCGTGGTGAACAAGAGCCTACTGGCGATGGCGAACGCACCAAACCGGCTTCCCAGGGCGCTTGCAAAGAGGATTTTTTAGTATACATCGGCGCGGCCAGTAGCATAAATAGAGCCTGCAACTCCAGATAAACACAACCACGAAATAGAATTTACGATAAGCATCCTTCATTATTCCTCAGCATTCCCCGTAACATTACATGGTACCACAAATAAAAGAACTTTGAAATTGCACATTAACAAGCACCTAAAAATTTTACGAAAAAATGTTTTAGCAGCAAAAATAAATGCAATTCGAAGTAAATTTCAGGACTAATATGCTTTTGTAAACTGCAAAGGCATGTATTAGTTAGGAAAAAAACACCAGTTTTTTTAATACAAAAAAAAACAATAGGTTTTGTTGAAAGTTTATACAGATATTTATGTGCAGCCATCTTAAAAGTTTTTTACCGCTTTTGCTACGCTCCTACAGCCGTCCCAACCACCCAGTCCCGTGTGCTTGTGTCGTTGAGTGTCGAAAATGGTCTTATTAAAACTCGTGTGAACTGTTGTGGCA
Organism: Haemaphysalis longicornis; assembly: GCA_013339765.2. NCBI lineage: Eukaryota > Metazoa > Arthropoda > Arachnida > Ixodida > Ixodidae > Haemaphysalis > Haemaphysalis longicornis. The sequence goes on along the minus strand of JABSTR010001365.1, from coordinate 25,403 downwards.
AGCGAGAGCGGTTAACGAGAAGGGCGAAGTAGCCGGCCGAACCCTCACATTTGGATGCGCAGTTGGAAGTAGTTAGTTCTGCAAAAATAATTTAATGGGTTTATTACCTAAGCAATTTAAATATATATAACGCTTTCGAAGTACGCCTGGAAACAGTCAGAACAGGATTGACAGTGCCTTGCAATTGTGTTGAGTGGTCGACACGGGGCCCATGGAAACTCGGGATAACTTTTGTGGCAAGGGAGGCAATGGTACGCGAAAAGAGGGGGGGTGCGCGAAGTGGTTGGCCGAACCAGCCACATTTCTCTGCGCAGTTGGAAGTAGTTCTGCAAAAATAATTTGATGGGTATAACCTCAGCAAATCCGAAATACATATTCCTTTGGTTAACCTTCCAATGGCAGTGCCAGTGAATTGCAACAATATGTGAAACAGTAAGAAGCATTAGGTTTTTATTTCCGGTTTTGTTTGATTGCTAAAATCACCACTAGCGGCGCAAAAGTTCTCTTCAGAAAGAAATGGCGTCTGTCGACAGCAGCGTCCTTTTCCGTCACCTTTCTTCCCTCCATGTTTCCCCCGATAGTTCGCCACTTCATCGCCGAAAGGAATTTTCAAAAAGCTTCATACTCAAAAGCCGTCAAAACAGGCTAATCAAGTTGTCTGCAATGCGTAGGCTCAAGTGAGGCTGACGCAACCAGGACTCTCCGTAGTTTCCGCACTCTTGTCGGTTAGCCAGCTTAATGGTGGTAAGCGGGCGTACTGTCGCCACGGCTCAATACGGAGGTTTTGCGTGGCAACCCGAAGTCACCAAATTTAAGCCCTAAAGGCTTCCTTTGGCGACAGGAAAACTTCCTACAGTTATAGGTAATGCAAGCATACAGCGGTAAGACAGCTTCACCAGTGGTGCTCCACGAATGAAAGTGCACCAGTAGTTCATTGGCAACAAGGGGCCAACTGCAAAAAAGGATCCTCAGCGATATGAGACCAGCGACCCCGACTTGGGGCTACCGAAGCTGAGTGTCAGAACGATGCGTCGGCTGTCTAAATGAGATTGGATTTGCTTTCGCAAGAGAAAACGCAATTCTGCGCTTCTTGAAAGGGAGGACATCATCGAGTGGTGGCGGAAATATCTGCGGAGCATTCGAGAATGCTAATTTTATTCCGTATGTTGGACAGATGGACAAATGTCAATTCAAGCTATTAAAGCACATAATTTCGCATGTAAGATTATCTGGCAGTTCAAATGTAAGAAGAAAAATAAGGATAGAAGTTCTCGTTCAGCCAAATATTTTGTTGCTAAGAGTGTCTAATTAACACCTCTCCTCATGCATGCTGGTGTTCATTTTGTTTTTTGTTCTGTTTTTTTATGGATCCCTACTTCTTGTTCCTATTTGGCATGCTATTCAGGTTCACAAATTCAAGGGACATGTATGCATCGACATATTCTGATAATGCATGTATAGTACTCATGGACTGTTTTCCTTAGTCATGTGGGTGGTGTACGTTTGGTGAACTTTGTATTTGGGTATTTTCAGTGCCAACCAAAAACTAGACATACTTGCCTGCATAGTAGATTGATGTTAGATGCAAGCAATAAACACATTCTCCTCTTTCAACTAACCCATCTCCTCCCCAAAGGAAAACTGACACATATTCCTTTCATTTTCACAAGACTATAAGTACCTCGAGAAACTTGGGTCAGCGCTGGCATACCAAGGACACGGTGTTGCAGGACAACCACTGTGTCATCCCATGAAGACCGCCTTTCGCAAGGGTCTTTCATCTGGGCTTCTAGCCCCAAGCGGCAAAGGTAGTCCGCTGACGTGGCATATTCTTTTTTTGTGCGACAAAGAGTGCTCTACTGACTACAACAGTTGAAGGGATGGCCCACTGTCTAAAAGTGTTTCGTACAAAAACTTCTTCCAAAAATTGCGCCACGGAGTGTTATTTCGTAGACATGCTCCGTACCACCGTGTTCAGATAAAAGCTGCTCTCGATATTGTGGAGCAAGGCGGACATTTAGTCTTCGTTGACTGCAAAAAAACATCGCGTGGTCTGATTGCCAGTTGAAGCCCGCGCCTTCTTCAGCTGGTTAACAAGAAAAAACGCAAGTATTTTGGATGTCGGATTGAAGCCCTGGCTAGACTGCTGATCATGACATAGTTCGGATTCCTCCTTACTACTGTCATTCAACCTATTAAAATATTCTGGAACCAGGTTAAGGGACATATTGCTGCCAACAACTTTTCATTCACTGTCGCTGAAGTTGAAGGACTGCTCAGGAAGCCTGCTGCTTCGAACGAAAGACTGCTCGCGAAAACTGGGTCCGGGACTGCGCTCATGTGGAGAGTCTTGAGAAAGAGGCCTGGGAACAGGGATGGTGGAATCCACACCATACCCGACGACGTCGGGATTCAGCTAGATCCCACCTCCAGCACACAGTTGCTAAAGTGGCAGGGAAATGAGCGGTGTAGAGGAACTCTGATGAAATAGACGTGTGCTGGCTTATGCGCTGGGTGTGTGTGGCGAGTGGCGAGGGCTTTGTACGTCTTTCTGCTGCCTAGAATCTTGGGAGTACGTATGTGGTGTATGTATGTGGTGTTGCTTGTGCGGAACAACATACAGGGCCGGCTCTTTGCCTTTATGGTGCCCAGAAGCTTGGAAGTACGCTTTGTTTGTTCGCGTGGTGATGGTGCTGCTTTTGTGTGGCACCCCTCAGAACCCAGTTTCCCGTTCCGTTGCTCCGGAGTTAGGAAGTACACTTTGTTGCTTCTGTGTGCTGGGGCGCGATTATTGTGCTTTGTCCGTTTTGCGTCCCTTTCGAAAAGTGTCCATTTTGAGCAAGTGTGTTGGCTAACTCGAACAACCATATGGGACGTAATGCAAGCGCGACGAGCTAGTTCGGGCTTCTCAGAGCAGACGATTGAGAATTTTGAAAAAAAAAGACGAATATCAATGGGAACTTTCCGGTTATCGCCTTGTTGTTGGTCTGCGGGAGAAAGATGGTCGAGAATTATTGTAGACGCATTCGAAATCCTAGAGCTTGAAGCAAGAACACCGCACAGTCCTCTTCGATAGGTGGAAAATGACACAAAAGCATTTCCACCTCTCGAAGAGGGCTTGGCTGTGTCTTGATTCGACCTCTGGGACAGAGTTGGCCAGCTGCAGCGCGGGCTCAATATCGAGGACCAAGTGATAGGCACCCTCTGTTCCATCGCTACCGGTGGCGTACATTCAGCGGTCGCTAGTGAGGAAACGATATCAATGTCGCAGCTCCCTCCGCGAGCCGGTGTATCCACACCGTAAGCCATCTGCTGTAAAATAAACGATCGTCTGCGAGCTTGATAGCTGTCGAGCAGACGACCACAATTACACAAGACTCGGCATGAAATTTACAAGCCGTTTATTCGTACTAGACGATTACACCGCACCAGCTTAACGTTCGTAGGCCTCATGCGGAACGGTACGTAGTCATGAAAAGAAAATCCTCACCAGTTTACACATTTTTTACACATGTAGTACAACGAAAATGTTAACGTGTAACGCACCATTCCAGGTTCTTGGAAAGGATCGCGTCAGCGTGCCGAAAGAGCGTCGATGCGGAAATACGTAACGGGAGGGTATTCTGATGCACCGGTCAAACGTCCACCGACCTCAAAGCGGAGAGCAAGCACAAAAAAAAAAAACTGAGTAGCCGTACCATTATTTACACTTTACTTGCACATGAAACAGCTGGCTGCAGCTGCCATTTCTTGTACGCTCGTTCCCATGCAGTTAAAACTATCAACGTCGTTACAAAAACATCTCATCGCAATATATTTTGAATACACGTTTAAATAAACATAAGAAAGTTTTACATGGTTTGCAAAAACTGTCTTGGTATTATCGAAGGCCCTTGGCGTAACCGAAGTACGTCACGATGAAAGGGACGCAAACGGACGTTTTCGTTTCGAAACGGACAATTGCGACAATATCACCCCTGGTCTTCTGTGGCAAGTGACGACGTACTTTGCCTTTCTGGTGGTCAGAAGCTTTGAAGTTCGCTCTCGTGGTTATGTGGTGCTTCTGATGTGCAAAACCTTAAGGACACCTTGTTTACCTTTCTGATGCCAAGCATCTTGGGAGGGTAGCTGGCTCATACGATGATAATTTTTGCAGCACCGAGCAATCATTAGGAGTGCTTGTTGTCGTCCACAGGTATGAAAACCTGCGCCGCGTAGTATAGCGAGACACGACCGAAAGCCTGCACAATGTTAATCAAAGATACCTGCAACGGGCAGGGGTGGAGACCAAGCGCAGGATGCTTGTGCTCTGCAGCGTCAGCTTCCGCTATACGCTTTCCGAGCTGCGTTTCACCGATACTTCTTGGGCTGGCCTAACTCAGCGCGATCCAATCAGGATTTCACTTCACTCCGTAGTGTTCGCGTGATACTCTAGCGGTACAGGGACCGGGTGGCCGTTGTATGGAACACCATCGCTTCAGTGAACAGCGCCGTGCAGTGGCGAACAGCTCGTCAGTAGAATGCCGGTGGCGGTCAGCGCAGCGTAGTTGTGCATGGCTTTCAGTCGTTCTGCTGCGGGGGCGGCTCGCAAAGCGTAGATGAAAACAAGGAATTTTATTCAGACGGCAACCTTGAAAGTAGAGGCAAACTTTACGATGTATGCCATGTGTGTGATTTACACCCTGTACTGAATAATTACAAATAGCAGACGACACTCAATGCATCAAGCTGGAAGCAAGCTGGAATTGCAAGTCCGTTTCCTTCGTGCAAAGTTTCATGCCTGCAGTGCAGTTTGTCGTATAGAGAATATACTGCAGCTAAATGCATGCTCCTACAAGCTAGTGTGCGCAGCCGACAGAGGAATGTTGCGGGCTGGCCTTTGACTAGTTGACTAAAACCCCGTCGCACACAAGGGAACACAAATTGGGGGTGCAGTTCTACGATTTACCTCAAAACAGAAACTTTGATGGACGACGCTTCCGTAACATCATTGCTTACGGTAGAAACGTCTTTACTTTACAGAAATACGTTAGCAGTCATCGAGAATCGTTTTTAAATAATAAATACCGTATCATAGTAAAACGTTATTGCTTGAAGTGGAAAAGCATTGCTTTACAAAGACTTTTAGTGGTTGTTCTCTAGTTGTTGAATGGTTTTCCAAAAAAACAATTCGTGCGTTGGAGGAAGACGCGAGACAGGATTGTGCCGATACCCTGCCTTCAGGTTCACAACTGAATATTTCGGACGAGTTGTTCAAGCTTGCACCTACGCTTCCCTCGTGTGGGTTTCCTTGGTTGCCTTCATGATTCTAAAGTTCGACTAGTGGAGCTTTGAATTTGACCTGCGCGCCGTTTCGTTTTTGATCCCAGCGTCTCCCCGCTTTCACCCTTTCCCCATTCTATTTCGCACGAAGAAAGCTTCGCATTCAACCATCGTAATATTATAAACGGAGCGCTGGATAATTTGCTGTTTAATTTTGCACTTCCATGCACTCCTTTCCAAATCCTGACTGCTTCCACCGCGTCGGCAATGCATCTGTGGTGAAGAACTGCAGGCTGGTGCACGCCGATTTGAGGCAACCTAGTCGCGTGTGATTGGATTCCTTAACAAAGCATTACACAATTTTTAGGGTACTCGGCAAAGAATACTTATGCATTAAGGGACATTGAAGTGAATTTGGTCAAGCTCCCGTTTTTGCTTGCACTGCGTATACTGGCTCAAATTGACAAACTTTTCATAGTTATCCAGTTGATAAGTGGGTAATTATTTTATAAACCCCGAAAGAAGAAAACCTACCATTGCGCGGTCTTCGGCGGCCGCACCACCTAAAGGCTTTGACGTCGGGAGGAGGTGCACCGTGATTGGAAGATGTCCAAGATTAGCGCTCAAACAAGTCTCGGTTTTGGTTCTGTAAACAACATGCTTGACATCCGACGTTATCTGATGGGTATTCTCGATATCTCAGCAATCGTCATAACCGCTCTTCTACCATGGTGTCGGCTGTAAAATGCCTAAGATAAGCCCTCCCCGGACGGCTTGGAATCGTATCAATTCCTTGCCGAGGCCTACGCAGTGATGAACGCCTCCAAGTCACCTCAGACGCTAAATGCCATTCGCTTTTCTCCCCCTAATCGTGGCCCATGCCTGTATCGTAAAAAGCGTGTTCGTACGATGCCAAGGCTCTGCTGATTTCTGGCCTGTGCCACTGACCGCAAGCAGTAGGAGCCTACTGTAACAGCACGCCAACGCGGACTCGTTAGCGCGTCAGTATCAGTCTGCAGGCGTTCTGCGAACTCGTCTTGGAGCCGTGCACGTTTCGGCCCAAAAAATGGTGACTGAGTGTAGAAAACATAGGCTGAAAACGAAAGAATCAACTCACAAAAAAAGGAGAACGTAACCTCAGGAATTTGAACTTGCGACTGCAAAAACAATGCACTGAGCGCTCCAGACCACTCGACGACGGGCCTACGCTGCCGGTGTTGGAAATACGAGGTATGTAGTGTATTCATTATGTATGCCTGATGTAATATATAACCAGTTTACACTTTTACTTAGTTTTAGAATTTCAAGCAGCTTAGGTGAATATTTGTTGTATTGCGCTCCAGCAGTAAGCGATCCCCAAATTTCCACATATCTCACGTCTAGCAATTGCATTCTTAGACGGAAGGGTGTTCGCAGACGTTCAGCTTACCACTCTGCTTTTTGCCCAGCGCAAAACAGTGCTTTCTGCTCCCAGTTTTTTTGCGCTATACTGTAAAAGTTTCAGTGGATTTTATTTCCTTAGTACGTATATTGACTTCGGTGATTTTCTCCCGCCTTCAAGTAGACTTAGATTTTTGTACTAGCGTACCACTCAGCGAAGCGTCGCATGTGCGCTTGTGCAGCGCTTGTGTGGAGCGACCTGGACTTGAGATTGACGTCGCATGTGCGCTTGTGTAGCGCTTGTGTGGAGCGACCTTGACTTTGAGATTGACGAAGTGTACAAAGTAAAAGTAACAAAGGCCACATTCTTTATCACAAACGTGGCAGGGGCTTAGTTTCAACTGAGCGATATGAATTGCGAGGACCCGTCAGTGGCCGGCTGTCTAAATGCTGGTCCGACTGACTCTGTCGGAAGGTCGGCAAGCAGTGCAGTAGCGCTGTCAAACGAAGTAATTTCCTCCTGCCGTCACACGAAACCCCCATATAAAATGGGCGTGGATGCAGAGGAGGAGCAGCATTTTCGAATTGATATTCCTACTAAATAAATTCGCGTAAAAGCACTCAGAGTAGTCGAAACATCGCCTGTGGTACTCCGGACTACCATTTCAGCCAGTAATCCCGCAGTGCTTACAGATCATTTCAGAGTCCATTTAAAAACCACAGGCTGGCGTAGCACTACCCCCTTTTTCAACTTTCTGTGCCAGCCTTTCTTCCACGCAGGTTGTAAAATGGGAAGGGTAGGGGAATTGTTTCTAGCTTGGGCTGTTGGGTAGTGGAATAACTTTGACTCTTGATAAAATGAGCAGTACAAACGTGGGAGTTCCGCTTCGGCTCTGAGACTCCCATGCCTGTCACTGAGGGCCGTAGCCGGCATTTTTAGGTGCTTTTCAGCTATCGGAAGGGCTGAGTTTTGTCGAAAGGAGCAGTAATTATAGCGCACGCGCTGCCTAGAAAAAAACTTCGGGGGGGGGGGGGGGGCAGGGAGGTTGAACCCCCAAAGCGCTCCTCTGGCTATGTTTCTGCTATCACTCAACAAAACCGAAGGCTCAAAGTTTGCGGGTAGAGAACAAAGTGTACACTACCGTGACGTTTCCACGGCCTCATGGTAATCGATGTCGTGCGTAAGTGCCTTTCCTTCAAAGCACCCGCTTCGACGTATTCCATCGTTTACGCTGGCGGTGGAAATAGTAGCCACTGAAACAGTGAAAATAATTCAAAGTGGGTAGATAGAAAAACTATTATTTATAGTCTTATCCTACCCAGATCGTGCGGGCCAAGCCCAGAGCGCTGAACAAAGCGCTCGTAGTGTCATGAAGCCCATTCCCACCTTAAAAGAGCCAAATACGTTTACGTAGCCACTAGTGCATTTAAGAGCAAATTAATACCAACGAATACAAGAGTTATTCGAACTCCGATCGGGTGCAGCTCAAACGTGGATGGCTGAAATAGCGCTCATGGCATTGTAGCCAGTACCAGGTTTGGAGTCGTCCGACAACTTTGCGTAGCCGTTATTGCATCTGAGAAGCCAACACATCTGTCTAGACTTCGTTAACCGCACATATACGCTCACAAGACAACAAAAACATCCAAAGCACCGATGCAAACACTCTAGAAACAACGGGAGGCTGCGTAATCCAATGCACCGGCTCATTCCACTAACGAACGGAGCTCAGAGTGGTAGCGCCACCCGTTCAAATATTCGGTCCCTATAGAGCGCCTGCGATATGTAAGCCGCTACACACGCCCTTGGTGCTGCCCAGTTTTCACATTAGGAAGAGTTTACGGATCAGTGCCGACCCTCAAAATGGCAGCTCTGTCAAACTTTGTGGTGCTTCGGTACGGTTCAGAGTTCGGCGGTATCGTCAACGGCTATATTGTAATTAATTCGGCCATTATTCTCTAGTGAAAGCGTTGGCTATTAATTAAACGAAACTGAAATGTAGAGAAGAGCGCCAATATGCCTGCATGATTGTTAATTGCGTTTCAGCTCACTCAATCACGGAGTTTATGCGAAGACACGAACTGCAGCAAATCCGTAGCCGTCACGTCGAAACAGAAGGCGAAACTACAGTAATCCCTCACTATAAGCAACTCGCCGTACTTAAAATAGCGTTTTATTCGAAATTTCTTCCGGGCTCCAACCCAAAACATGCATTTTAGCAGCATTACTCGAATCGCCCGAACAGCTTTACCCGGTAGGAGCGAAGTGGCGAGCGGAGGCGTCGCCGAGCAGCGGTGACTCAGCAACGAGCCAGGCTGCAACCTGGCGGGTCAACACAAGCCGTGTTTCCCCGGCAGTTTACTCGAGCTGGTCATGCTCGATTCACCCCGTCCGACTTTAGAAAAAAGATCCAATGCGTGTTAGGGCTGTGGAAGATTGTTCGTAGACATTTGTCGATGGTGCTGGACAAGATGTTGCGGTGAACGACGACACTCGTTTCATAGAATGAGCATTGTCGCCGATGAGAGTGCACCAAAAAAGTATTGTGTTATAAACTTAATCACTGTACAGCTCGGGAAGAAATTGCCCAGTGATCGTGCAAAGCCCCAAGTGCAAAACCTGTCGCATTTCATGATTGCGCTAGCAGACTCACAATGAGCGGTTAATCGGTTTTTAAGGGCACAGCCCTTTGGCTGACGTATAGTGGCTGAGCCGCTTAGTCGGAGTAACCGAGTGAACGAAGGAAGACCGATGAGTGAAGAGGAAAGCGAACCGACGAAAGAAAAGCAAAAGGAGAGTTTTGCGAAATTGGGATGGGAGGGTGGTTCGCAGTGGCGTCGCGTGCCAGCGCTCTCAAAAACTGTGAGGTGGTGAAGGGAAGGGGCAGTATGTGCCCGCACGAGGCACTGACGGCGCGACACTTGACCGAAAACGTGATGGAGGTGTGCTCCGTAACCATGACGTGCGTTTGCTTAAGACGCGCTTCGCTGTCCCTTGCTAAGGCGCACTTCGCGCCGCCAACGCAGAGGCTCATAGTGGCTGCCGCCGAGAGAACCCCCGAGTGATTGCTGCCTCAGCGCACGGCTGCTACGCTCTAATATAGCATAGGAATTATCGTAATCACCAGCCAATTTTTTACCTCAACAAACACAACCTCAACTCGAGCACCTACGATTTACTGCGCGTTCCAGCGCAAAAACTCTCTAGCCGTTCCGTGAACCTCGCCTCGCCCAGCAATGCTTCGCAGCGCCATGCAATGCTTCGCAAATTGGAGCAGGGGTGGGTCGTGCCCAGTAAGAACTTGACAGCCAAAGCTCCTGCCTTTATTGCACCTCAATAAAGTTTTGCTTTCTACAGGTGTTATACTCACCTCGGCCACCTTACCTAACACCACAACCGCAACAGCAGAAGCAACCGCCATAGCCCTGGCATCCACCACCACTACTAGTACGGGCCACCTCACCATCTTAACAGACTCTCAGCAGGCCTGCCGCTACTACCTTCTTGGCCGCATTCCCTACCAGGCTCTCAAGATACTTCAATCCTGTCAAGGCGCCCCCAACCATCCAGATAGCTGTGGACACCTGGGCATGCCTTCCTACCAGGGAATGAGGCGGCACATGCCGCTGCCCGTGAACTCATTTTCCGGGATTCCCGTCCAAGGACAGACGACTTGGCATCGCACCATCCCTCGACCCTCTGCCGCTAAGATACACCGACCTGCTTGCCCACTACCGCCACACTCGTTTCCACTACCACCCTCCCCACCCGTCGCTCACTGCAGCAGAGGCCCGGACGTGGCGCCGGCTACAGGACAGGCACATACTTCAACTGTACCGTACTGTCGCACTTCCTCCCCTACCACATTCTCCTACTTCTGCCATTCCTGCAACCTTCCCCGCCACAACACCCCATCTGTATGGTTCTGCCCGCACCATCCCGATCCCCTGCCTTCACCATCCCCTTAGCGGTGGGAACGCGCACTGACCAGCCTGCACCCGCAGGACCAGCAACGCCTGATCAACCGGGCCACCCGGGCTGCGGAAGCGCGCGGCTTCCTGAACTGAGGACGCCACCCATCTTTTTTTTTTTGCTCAATAAAACTTTTTGCCTCCTCCTCCTTCACTGAATACATTGTGCTTTGATTCCTCACAACTGTGGCGCAATTAAAGCTCAAATGCTTTAGATTTTCTCGATATGCGCTTTAAAGAAACACTGCTTATTACGAAATTTTCGGCCGTCCGCTGACTTCGTTATAACGAGGGATTACTGTATATTCCTGGGAACTACTTTGGTGCAGTAACACAAAGCAGTTAGCTCCACCCGTACCTTTCTCTCCATTGCCACAGAAAGGTCTCCCGGAGTACAGCTATCACCCGATTACTTCAGTGCTTTTCTGGTCATGAAACACCCGCCCAAGTTTAGTTTGCGAACAAAGGCCTACGAAGAAGGTTCCACCGCAGATACGAGGCCATCGGGCCACCGCCGCTGTTGCATGCGTGCAGTCGCGCGGCAGAACGTGCAGCCGCCTTTGGCAGCATTTTCTCGATAGAAACGCGTTGCAGGTAACTATATCCTCAGTTGTGGCTTGAAAATTAAACGGCAGGAAAGACATAACTGCACCCCTTACGAGGAATCTTTTTTCAAGCAGAACACGCGCTCGAAACTGTCGGCCGATGTCTGGGTATGATACGGAAAAATGTTTTAGCAGTCCACAGTAGCCCCACGTCCCCCGACTTTCAGGGGGGATGGAGTTCTGAGATACTGTAAATTCTTGCTGACATTGACAGCTCTCCTCATAGCCATGCCCAGCTGCAGCTTTCAACATTGACAACCGATTTCACAGCATGGAGGTAGAATGTTTTGAACTGCACTGTTTCGTATAGGTAAAAATCCACCCGTCTAAAGACTAATTGCCTTGTCGTGCCGCTCCATGTTTGTATGCCTAGGCGCGGAGGTTCGGGACGTTTTCTTTTTAACCCACAATGAGGTGACTATGGTGAAAAGCACAAGAGACATATAGAGGCGGTGTGAAAGGAAAATGTTACTCAGGCTGACCATCATTTCTTCTTAGCTCTTGTAGGACTCGGCTCCTTCAATGATCTCTCTTACGCATCACTGTGGTGTTGGGCGGTGTCATACTGTACTTTTTTACAACGCTTAAAGCCCTGGCTTTAGTGAGCACTCTAAGACGAAAATTATTCTGACGAGTACCTTTTTTTAATGGAAACAAGTTGGTTGTGGCAGGACTAGAAAGGAAAGTCCAGTTGGAGTTCGCAAAAATGAACAATTTTGTGGCTATGGACAGGATTCCAGAACCAGCAACAAACTCCTTCGACACTTAGGGCTGTCACCGCCAGTTGCAAAGAGTTTGACATCTCGACGCCATGAGCATTACTCAACAGGAATAATGTGTGCTACGTGAAAAATAGAAGCAAAAGAAGGAATGTATTTTGTTCCACCTATTTATGTCCTGCATAATCCACTGGACAAAATCTTGAAGTCACTCCAAATAGTCACACTGCCACAAACAGATGCACACGAAACCCAGTCACAGGAGTAAACCTCTACAACCGTGGCCCCATCTTTCAAGCCCACTTGAGCACTCAAAGCCACTCAGGCCTGCATTTCCAAACAAACATTTCTGGCTCTGTTAGCAGTGATTTTCTGTCATTGAGTACGGTGTACAGTAATTTCTTCATGGTAAATGTGAAAACAACATATTGCCGCGAACCATGCATTGCGTTTGTTTATTTATGTTTTTTACCACCCGGCTGCGCCGGTATGTGTTTATATGTGTGCCAAGTGAAGCGCGTGTTCCATTCTTTATTTATGCGACACGTGTTTTGTTTTGATTGGGAGAGCGTTGCGAACTAACGTCAATAGCCAAGAATTATTTTCTTTAATCTGCTGTGTTCTCGATGCGATTCGATGGTACGAGAAACACTCGTACCCAAAGATAAATGTCCGCAGAGCCGACGCTGCGGTACTCAATTCGCCGACATCGCCTGCATACGTCACTTTGTTAACTGCTGCTTCGCCGCCTGTATACTCTTTAGTTGTTAGGGAGCTTCGCTCCGCAAAATTTGCTTTTTCCATCAAGACAACTGCGCCATCTTTGGCTTCGTGACATCTCGTTGAGGTGCGCGGTACGCACCCTTTATTCTCACTGCGTCCTCTGGAAGCCGACAAGCCATCCCAAGCCGAGCAAGCCACCGACTCCAAGGTTTACCGGATCGAGTTTAGTTCCTGTCAGAAAGAACGAAGAGTAAGACCACTGCAATGATAACGTCGTGCATGTAGGCCGCTCCTCCATCCTCGTCCTGCAACATCCCCGGAAACCACCATCCTTCCGCGGATCTCCCTGTGAAGACCTTGAGGACTGGTTGGAGAAAGTGGAGCGTTTCCGGATATTCAACAGGTCGAATAGAGGAAAAGACTTTTCGGCATGTGGTCATCTATTTGGAGGATGCAGCTCGAGGTTGGTTCGACAACCATGAAAGCTCATTGACTGACTGGACCCTCTTTAAAAGTGAGTTCCTTAAAACGTTCGCCGCCGTCGTGTGTAAGGTGCGAGCCACACTCTTGCTGGAAACGCGCACGCAACACCCCAACTAAGAGGTAATGATCTTGTTGTGGAGATGGAGATTGTTCCGCCGTGCGTACCCAGAAATGACAGAAGAAAAATAACTAAGGTTTCTTATGCGAGGGGTAAAGCAAGAGCTTTTTGCTTGCGTTGTCCTTAACCCTGCTACGACGGTGGCCGAATTCGCGTCTGAGGTGGCGGCGATGGAGAAGACGCTTGAAGTTCGAACGCGGCAGTACGACCGTTCGGTCAATGCGCTGGTTTCGGAGATGGTCGGCAGCGGGGCTATTAGCTCCGACACACTACTAAGCAAGCCTATCGGTGTAGTGGTGAGGGAAGGAGCGGCGGAGTCCTTTTCCGACGACGGCACCACCCCAAGTGGCTTCTTTGACTGAAGTGATCCTGGGAAGACGTTCAACACGCATTGGAGACTTCTACGCCATCCGAAGCACCCCCGCGAGCCAGAAGCGTCGCCCAACTGCAATCATGCAGTAAAGCAGTCATGCCGGTTTTTTGCAAAATGATTGTGGCTGCTGACGGTGGACAATAACAGACACCAAGTATAATTTTCCTGAAGTTCACCGTCATTCAACGCCATACGGACTCCAGCTCAGATATGCTGGGTAAACAAAAAACTCATAGCATTCGTCAACAGCAACCAGGACACCCTCCCTAATTCTTTCATTTTACCATTCCGAAAGATTCGGAATTTTGGTTGGCACAAGAAAGTTGCAGAATTTCTTCCTTTTATCGACAGCCACGTGTTTGTTAATGCAATTATGTGTGGTTGACAATCACTAATTGGTGTACAAAACGCATCTCGTTTTAGAAAATGGCTCCGAATGTTGGTGAAAACCACGGGAATGTAGGATTCAATTCAAAGTCTCTAGAGGGCCTAACGCGTCCAGAACAACGGACTTGGGGAGGCGAATTTTATTCCTACCCGTTGGTACGGCCATTTCATAGATGACGTCATCGGTTGCATTTTAGCCATATCGTTTGTTATTCACAATTAGAACATTGTGTTTGAGTAACAGAACCTTCAATGATTTGCCGTGTTCAGTTAGCTTTTTTCTTGCTGCACGAGTCGCTAGAGAGATGTGTTCAAACATGCCCCAGTCAATACTTATTCGTAGCTTCCGTTTTTGTCAGGACGAGCTCTTTCGTTCTGCATGAGGGACCTTTTACAATGATTTGTCACGTTTTGACTTCTTCGAACTGTGTGATCCTGTCAGCCCGTTCTATGTGATCACTTGATAAAGTAACAGTGAGAGTGTGCCGAACCATTTCCAAGATTTTGGTTTCTGATTCTGAGGCTGATTCTTTAGCACTATCCGGTATATTCAAAAAACAAGAGGCGATCCGGAAGTGCATGATCTTCAGCTTAATCGAGACGTGAACGGAGTACGCATGTCTCCCTTTTCGACGCGGTTTACCGTTTCGAAAAAGATTTGTCACGTCCTGGCGCCTCTCTGCAAGAACAGACGTTTGCGTTTCCACTATTTCCTAACCTTGCCTTCACTTCCGCGATTGCTTAAGGGCCGTTGTTGCTACTGTAGTTTTAATTCTCAATTGCTGTATACATAGCCTTTTCTTCCGATTACATTCTGATTTATCGAGTATTAAGGTCCCTTACTGTTTCCAGAACCTCAGTTAGCGAGTCACAGGTGTGGGCCCGGGTTACATTCAATGTCATCACACAGCATCAAAAACCGAACAAAAGGCTTTTTTACTGCTTCAGGGCATGAAAGCACTACAATAAAAACTTTATCAGAATTAAAGGAGCGCAGGGTAACTTAGAAATGCAAATAACATGCAGAACGAAGAAAACTGGGCGTGAGAATTTCATCCTGTTGGTGCTCCCCCGCCCTCTGAGGAACCAGTGAGTGTGCTCCTGCTTTACAGGGCCAAGCAAAGTTGTCGGTGACGTCACTGTGCAGCACTCTGTGATAGCAGGCATGTGCAGCGCGTAGATTTGCATCTGAGCAACGACGCAGGGCGATGACCCTTCCCCTACGGCCCTTATTTTGCTGTGACATAATTAACTGTTGTTGCTGGATGTGGGACCAGCGGAATCACGACGTCGTCGAGTCTGGTATGGATTGCACCATCCTGCTCTGTTGCACACTTTTTCAAGGCGCTTCAGATGAGCGCATTCCCGGACCCAGTTTTTGCGAGCAGTCACTCGTTCAAAGCAGCAGGCTTCGTTGAGCAGTCCTTCAACTTCAGCGAGCGTAAATGAAGTGTTGTTGGCAGCAATATACCCCTTAACCTGGCTCCACACCATTTATATATGTTGACTTCACAGTAGTACGGAGGGAGTAGAACTTTGTCATGATCACCTGCTCTAACCAGGTCTTCAATACAGTATCCAAAATACTACCAGCGTTTGTTCTTAATAACCACACGAAGGAGTTCGGGCTTCACCTGGTGATCATACCACGGGATGTTTTTTGCAGTTAACGAAGACTGAATGTCCGCCTTCCCCCCACGACGTCGACAGCAGCTTTTTTTATCTGAACACTGTAAGGCAAACCATTGTCTACGACAATAACATTCCGTAGCTCAATGTTTAGTAGAAGTTGTTGTGCGAACCACTTCTTAAACGCGGGCCATCTATATCACTGTGGTAGTCAGTGGCAGCCCTCTTTGTCCCACGTAAAATGACAATGCCACGACAGCCGACCACCCATGCCACTTGGTGCACGAACCCAGTAGCGAGACCCTTGGGAAAGGCGTCTTCATGGGATGACACAGTTGTGTCCTTCCACGCCAGTGCCCTTGTCATTCCCAGCATTGAAGTCTTGTCGAGGTTGTATATAGTCCTGCAAAAATGAAAGGAATATGTGTCAGTTTTTCTTTGGGGAGAGGGGTTATTTCAGACAGCACAGGACGTTCATTGCTTGCACCGAACTTCATTCTACTATGCAGGAAAGTATGCGTAGTTCTACCGAAATAATGTTTGCAGAAAGTACAACACCCACATGACTACCGAAATTCAGTCCGTGAATGCTACCTATACATTAGTTGAATATGTCGATGCATACTTGTGCCTTCCATTGGGGAATCAGAATAGCATGCAAACTAGGAACAAGATGCAAGGATGGCACAAAAACGCAAGGACAAAAATAAAAATAACGCCACCATATATGAGGAGCAGTGTTAGTAAGGCACCCTTAGCAATAAAATATTTGGCTTTGCTAGAAGTTGAATGGTTATTTTTTCTTTGTACATTTCAACTGGAAAATATTGTTACACGTGAAAGTTTTGTTTTAATCACCAGAATTGACGTTTATCTATCTGTCCAACCAATCGAACCGTAATTCGCATTCTAGAATGCTCCGCAGATATTTCCACCGCAACACGATGACGTCCTCTCTTTCCAGAAGCGCAGAATCAGGTTTTCGCTTCCGAAAAGCAAGCCCAATGTTATTCAGAAGCTGACGCATCGTTCTGACACTCAGCTTCGGCGCCCCGATGTGGTGGTCACTGGTCAAATTGCTGAGGATCTTTTTTGCAGTTGGCGTCTCGTCGCGAACGAAGTGCTGGTGCACTTTTTGTCGGAGAGCAGCCAAGTGTGAAGCTGCCGTACCGCTGTACTCTTGTATTACCTGTAACTGCATGTGGTTTTCCAATCGCCAAACGAAGCCTTTTAGTGCTTCGATGACTTGAGGGTTCCACGCAAAAACCTTCGTATTGAGCCGTACGGCAGTACGCTCGCTCACACCGTAAAGCTGGCTAACCGAACGAAGTACGGAAACGACGGACAGGCCTGGTTGTGTCAGCCTCACTTGGGCGTACGCGTTTGCAGGACAACTTGCTGGTCCTGTTTTGCTAGCTTTGGTTCTAAAGCTTTTTGAAAATTCTTTCCCGCGAATGAAGTGACGGGCTGTCGGACGGAAAACAAGCTGCTGTCGACAGACAACAAAGACGCAATTTTTAGATGCAGAGCATCTGATTCACTCGCCTTGTCCCTCGGGCGTCGTCGTCGTCGGCGTCGGCGTTGTCTACCCCTCCCCCATTCTCCTCGGCGCGCCAGCTGCGCTCTCCGCCGCTCACCCCACTCTCCGATGACGAACACTCTCTCGCGAGGGGCATTGGATTGGATTCGATTGGATTGGATTGGCTTGGCTTGGCTTGCATTGGATTGGATTTGGATTTGGATTGGATTGGATTAAAGTGAATTGTGTTGGATTGTGTTGCGTCATAGTCGCGGCACATTGCGTCATAGCCGCGGCAGACGCGCTGGTGCCGGCGCATGTGCGAGTAGCTCTCTCTTCCGCGGTTTCCTCTCCTTCGGGCCGTGCTGCGCATATAACCGGTGTGCCGTTCTCCGGCGAAGCAACATCCACGCTTGGCTCAAAACGCCTAGAGTCCACGCCGCTTTACAAGTACGCCAACGTCGTCATCGACTGGGACCGGCTTACGCAGTCCCCCTCAACGTTATGCGCGCTATAAAAAACGCGGTCCCTTCGCCGCTTCCGCCTATGCGTCGCATCTACACAGGGGTTCCCGCGAGGGGAGGTGGGAGTTTTTCTGAAGAGAACCTTGGCGCCAGCAGTGTTGATTTCATACCAAATAAACCGAAAATTAAAAAAAAGTAATGCCTCTTACTTTTTTATATATGCGGGCAATTTATTGGCATTGTCTTTGCAGGCCTAAAAAGAAATATAGATTTTTGATTTGCTCATCTTACACGGATCCAATTATTTTTGCAGAAGTACTTCCAGCTTCGCAGCCAAATGTTATGGTTCGGGCCGGCCACTTCGCAATTCTCCACAGACCTTCGGGCATTTGTCACACAAGTTAATCAGTTTCAGTAACGCCTCCTACTACGGGTGTTCCTGCATAGAGGTTGTGCAGTGACGGCATCGAGTTATTCAATGAAAGCGCTAAAACACTGAACTTAGGAGTAAAGATGTCTGCATAAATTTCAAAACACGTTTGTTTTTTTTAAAAGAAATATTGTAGGTTTTTCCGGTTGTATACGACTTTTCAGCGCAACAAATTTCTTTTAGTTTGAAAGTTGGTTGGTTTTAATTTTTTATTTCTACAGGTTAAAACCTTTTCCCTCAAACATTTGCCTTCTTCTAAGGTACAGTTTAAATGTTCCTTTAGACGTGGTACCATGTACTATTCCAGCTAATGTTCAGACTTATCAAGAATGTGTGCCCCAAAGTGGAGTTCGTTCTTCAGGTTTATCTGAAGTTAAAAGCTCTGTGTACCCTTGCAGCCGCGTCCAGACCACTTGAGAGCCTCTTTGCAAGCGCCCTGGCAAGCTGGTTCGGTGCGTTCGCCATCGCCAGTAGGCTCCTGTTCAACGCTGCCGGTGCCTTCACCTTTCAAGGCTGCTCGTATTGCACTTGCGGCAACGACCGGCCCTGATTAGGAGCTGCTGTTTTCCTTCCTTTCACTGTGCACACTGCGACGTGCTTTATCACAGCTCCTCCGTCGAACACTCCTCTCATCCTGCTTCTTTTTTTTTCCCTACACGCAATACCCCACTCTCTTCGACCACGTCGAATTTTCTTCTGCCACCAATTTTCTCTTGTCCACAACGCGCGTTCGTCAAACGCAGAGATCTATGGCATTCAGACTAAAAACGAGTATCCCGACTGGTTGTGGACCATTCAAAGAACCCGCAATCGCAAACAAACCCACATGCGTACTACATTTTGGCATTGCGCGTACCGTGCCCACGCATGAGTGTCTTGAGCGTTTATGAGGGAGTTCATATACTGTCAAGTTAAATGCTACAGAGAGAACGTTTCAGGTAAGTCGTAATGTTTCATTTCATGTTTAGGAAAGTCTAATTTTTTATCACGCTAACTACATGTATAAATCCTGTACAAGCAGACGAAGCCATTGAAGTGTGCCAGTTTGTCTTCGGCAGCACCCTAGTTCACGGATTAAAATTGTGTCCGTAGAACTGTTTTGATTTACACTTCAAAATTGGCTGCAATCCACGCTGTGAAGGTGGTTGTAAGACAAAGTTTTAAACAACGCCTACAACATTTCCCCATACGAATTCACAGACGTGGCTCTACAAATAGTTAAACCAGAGATTGTGACACCCGTTACCTGGAATTGGCAGTGGCAACATCCCGAACGCCGCAGCGTCAGCCACGGCAGGGTTACAGAGAGAGAATCCACTTTTATTGAGCCCAATGAGGTATTGGCTAGTGCATGCAGGCACCGGATGGAGTGGAACCGTCTTCTCGGGTCCCATATGCGTCTAGCAGCTCCTAGCCCCTGGCTGCCAGCGCGAGCTCGATCGTCAGGTCTTGGCTAGACAACAAGGTCTCCCATGGCTCTCGGGGATCGGGTGTGGGAATAGGGGTGGGGGGCGGCGGATCTCAAGAGACTCGCACTCGGCTAGGACGTGTGCCAGAGTGCCTTGTCTCTCCTTGCAGAACGGGCAAGTACTCTCGTACCTGTCCGGGTACATCTTGTTTAGAAGTGTGGGATGCGCTAGCGACCCCGCCTGTTAGAGCGGCGGACGCAGCCGCTGCAGGCTGGCCGTGAATGGGGAGAAAGATAAGGGAGAGGAGCGCCTTCGTTGGCGAGACAGCGGAACCTAACCATCCTGACGTGCTAGCTCGGGGCTACAGTACTCCGCAACACAAGCGCAGGCACCGAAACAATTCCGCATGTGAGCTAAGTGATTCTCATTTCATCCTCGTTATCATCATCATCACTATCACCAGCCTATCTACGCCAACTCCGGGCCAAGGCCTCTCCCATTATCATCTATCACCCCAGTCCCTGTGCGAACGGCGACAAATTTAGCCCCGCAAACTTCTTGATCTCATGTACCCATCTAACTTTCTGTCGCCCATTGCCACGCTTGCCTTCTCTAGGGATGCACTCTGTTACCCTTAATAATAGCAACAGTTATCTTGCCTTCGCATTACATGCCCTGCCCACACCCATTTCTTATTATTTTCTACTAATCTGTCCTTAACACAAATTTGTTCCCTGACCCACTCCGCTCTCGTCTTGTCCCTTAATGTTACACCTATAATTTTCCGCTCCATTGCCCGCTGAGTCGTTCTCAATTTAAGTTGAACCCTCTTTGTAAGCCTCCTAGTTTCTGCCGCTGAGGTGAGTACCGGTGAGATAGAGGGGTCATATACTCTCTTCTTCAGTGACAATGGTAGGCTGCCATTCATTATCTGAGAATGCCTGCAAAATGCACTCCACCCTATTCTTATTCTTCTGATTATCTCTGCCTCATGGTTGGGATACGGGGTCACAACTTGGCTTATGTAGACATATCCGCATACCACTTCAACTATCCTGCCACCTACCTGAAACCGTTGAGCTCTCCCGAGGCTATTGAGCGTTATTTTAGTTTTCTGCATATTATTTTCAGGCTCACGGTTCTACTCTGTTTGTCCAGTGGGGTAAAGAACAATTTGCATATTTCGTCCCCCGAGTTACTTAGCAAGGCAACGCCATCAACAAATCTGACGGTTACTGATGAATTCTCCATTAACTATTATTCCCACCTTTTCCCAATCCAATGTTCTGAATACTTCTTGTAAACATGCTGCGAATAACACTGTGATTCCCATTTATACCGATTTAAACTAGCTAGTTTAGTAAGTTTGAAAACTGCGAGAAAGCCGAGGAAACTTTAATAGTCGCTATTTATCAAAAGCAGTAGTTCCTTTCGCCTTGCGTAATACCTCTTAAAACACAACCGAATTGTATTCACCAATTCAGAAAGTGGAGGCCCGATTAGGGCAACCCGTTCGTTAAAAGCAGCGTTTCTCTAGCGGCCACATGTCTGTATGTGGTTTGTACATTTGTTTTCCCACCCTGCTAAACAATCCTTAACGTATCGTTTGCCGTACGACCACTTAATTCCGTGGGGGCGGGTTACCCAGGAGGTGCTGTTGAACACTTGATCAAGCTGTGCGAAGGATGCGCGCAATGGACGCGAAGCTGCGCAAAACAGGCCCAAAAACCTTTGGTAAAGTAGACGACAAAGCTGTGCTGCCGACGCCCACACCGCCGACCATGTATCTCCACTCGGGAACGCTGGGTAAATTTGCCGCGCCATTTACAGTGTGCTCCTTGAGTGAAACCCTCCGCCTGATGCCTCCCCCCCCCAACCGCATTCCGTCGCTGCCTTCGGGCCCCGTTGGGAGTTATTATCCCCCACGCCGCGAAAGCACCGTTGGGTTGTGGAGGTATAAAGCTTCGCTTTAAAAACTACTAAAATGTTTCCAACTGAGAAGCGTGTGTCGGTGAACGCCTCTTTGCGCCTTCAATTGATCTGCTATAGCAGGTTCTGTTTACCTTTTTGGCCGCGCCCACCACCATTTGACCAGCATATTGGACAGTACACTCAGAAGCTGCTTCCCGTCCCAGCTATCACTATTGCCAGCGCATGCTGCTCCGATCCTGCTCCCGTACGGCGATATCCCTTTCCTTGCGTTCGACCCCCTAGGGTCGCGCTTCCCGGCTAGCCTAGCGTTAACCTTCCCAACCACTTACTTTCTGAACCACATGACACGCGTGAAAAAAAAGAAAATTATCCGCGGCTTAGCTCGGCTATGCCAGGATATACGTAGCGTGAGGTAAAGTTCAGCTGGTTATTCTTAGCTTTCCAGGTTGTCTAGGACTATCTTTATTATCATGCTAACTACTGCGTCAATGACACACACACAGTATACGCATTATGTGACGACACAAGTATATTTAGAGAGCGGCTACGACGCCGCGTTACCAATCACCCCAGAGCTAAGCTGGTTCCACAGGCGCAGGCCGGTATTGCTGCGATGCCCGAGCCATCGGCTCCACATCCGGCTACACCTCGGATGATCATCAAGTGAACCTGGCCGCCACGTGCGGAACGGAGGTCGGCGAAGACGCTGGGCGCGTGGGGTGTGTGAGAGACGCCGGGCAGCAAGCAACGTTCTGTGCGCCGTGTGATTCGTGCATCCGCCGCATGGCTATTCTAGGGCCCCGCGAAACTGCTCTACCTCGGCCAGTATAGCTCATGGTAGAAAAAGTTCTCCGGCGCCTTTTTACGCAATTTAAAGCGAAAGCCTAGCTATCCTCGCTCTTCTTTACTGCTACATCGTGTTTGCGTCGGCCGTTTGTTTTCCTTGTGGATTTATGGTAGTGTGACAGGAATAAACAATGACAGGTAGATTGGCCAAATTTGATGCGGCCGCGTTTCTGCAGTCTTAGCAATCCACTGCATGCAACGCTTCTACTAATATTCGTCACCTTCACCTGTAACGGGGCACCGTCAGGGTAATTCTTGTGCATCGTTAGCATATTCCTGCTTAGCGCTGCACTTGTTTCTGTACTTATCTCTTAACCTAGCGACCCGGATTCTAATCGCTCACGAGCCTCTTGGTATTAATATTTATTTATTTATTTATTTATTTACCTCACGGCTTCGTCTAAACCTCATTCCCGACCGGACGTTCTTCAATAGAACTACCGTAACCTCAAGTACAGTGCCGCAGACCTTGGGAACTTTTCCGGACAACAGGTCAGCCCCTCACACTCCTGCTTCAGGAAACGAGAGGTACGACCCCAGATATTGCAAGCTATCAGGGCTACTTTGTGCCGTCCATACATCCCGAAAAACGCGGGGGACAATTAAAAATAGAAGCACAAGCCGCCATATTCATTAGGAAGGACATACCTCAAACCCAAGTTGATACCTCTTCTTATTTTACGGAAATACAGGAAACGGTTGCTGTCCGCTGCACTATTAACAAGACGAGACATCTCTTAGCATCTCATTACACCCGCCCTACAACAAATTATCGAGCTACTCCTGGCATTGATTATCTTGGCTACCTAATTTACGCCAGCAATACCCGCATGACAAACTCCTCTTCGTTGGAGATTTAACAGCAAACGCCTGGCTTAGCACCACTATACAATGTGCCCTTCGCGGCCAAGCACTAGTCGATATAACGCGACAAGAGCAGGGCTGGAAGTTCAGAACAACCTCTATTACACCACCCGTCACAGTTATCACAAAATCAGAGGGACAATCCTTTACTTCACGTGGGCCTCAAACAGTGTAGTTCGGAATGTCGCTGTAGTACAGACCCTATGGGTTTCGATCATACCCTATATGACTTCACATTGACAGGCTCAAGTGCTCGTTGCAAAATTTCGCCGCACAGCAGTAGACTGGGAACGCTTTCGCTCCTCATTGCGGAATACGAGCACTCTTTACAGCTAGCCACTAAAATAGCTCGGGCAGTAAAGCATGCCACCACATATTTCGACGCAGCGGACGACCCTCCGACACCTGACAAACACTTGATCAACCTTTGGCAGGACCCGCGGACCCCCCCGCCCGGTTCAACATCTTAGTAATTTGAAAATAATTCGAATAATAACTCAAATTTCGAAACAAAGCAACGCAAGCGAGAAGGTACACAACCACTTTGACGAACTCGCTGGCGTGACCACTGCGCAAGCTTCAATGAAAGAACCGGTTCTATAAGCTGTAGCACATACAATGCTCTCTTAGTACAACTAAATCCCTGAACAGCACGCAAAACATCCCGCTTGCTCAGTCTATAGACGCAGATGAATGGAACGACTGGCAGCCCAAACATTCTTGAAGCATGAAGCCTGAAGACACATTCTTCACCATTTCAAGAACAGCACATGGTGCTGAGCGGTGGTAATGTCAAGAGCGCTCCTGAAGGACAAAGTTGGCAAATGCTCCGAAACCTCGATGAGAAATCCATAGAACAGTTGTTAGCAGGAATGAACACACTAAGAGAATCTGGCATACTTCATGTGAATGGAAGCACTCCGTTGGGCACCCAATACCAAAGTCTAAAAAGCCCCCACTTCCGTTTCGAATCTTCGTCTGATTTCACTCACGTGCGCTCTTTGCAAGCTGATTGAGCACGTGATCCATACTCGTCTCACCAACTTAATCTATACAGCGAATGACGCCATTTACGACCCTGCACAAACAGGGTTTCGGCCCGGTCTCACCACTCATTAAATTCTGAACGATTACAACCCATGATAAGAAAAAAGTTGAGAAAGAATGTTAAGACTGCTCCAAGCGTGCTTGCTACTATTGACTTAAAGTAAGCGTTTTAACGCAGTTTCCATGCCTTCATCATTTCGATTACCAGAGAACTCAACATCACTCATGGACTCACCAATTATGTCAAGACATTCTATTTAGCCTAACATTTAAAATCCACACGTGTAAAGACACCCCCATATCTTCAAACAACACACAGGTGTACCGCTGGGCACTCTTTTATCTTGAAGGTGGAAGCGCTCACAAAACAGGACGAAAGTAGAAAGAACAAAGACGACACGGCGCTAACTCGCAACTATTTGTTTATTGAAAAGAAACACAGACATATATACTTTCAACATCTCACGTGGTGCGTTCATTTCGCCAAGATAAAACCATTAAATTCACTTCTTAACAGGAATAAATACACACGGGTGTACACGATAGATGTCAGGAGATAGATGTGTTAGTACCCCATCAATTTTTATAACTGACAAAGAATATTTTAATCTGTGCAACTCATTGCGATCGTAGCGGTTCTTGGATTGTTATGGCTTCGCTGTTGTAATGCCCTTACCCTTAGTTTGTCGCAGTGAACACCCGTAGGCATTTTATCCTGTTAATAAGTGAATTATGGTTTTAACTTGGGCGAGATGAACGCACCACGCGAGATGTTGAAAGTCTATATTTGTGTTTCTTTTCAATAAACAAATAGTTGCGAGTTAGCGCCGTGTCGTCTTTGTTCTTTCTACTTTCGTCCCTGTTTGTGAGCGCTTCCACCTTCAAGATGAAAAGCTCCCAACTAGCCCAACTGTCCGTTCTACTCTTTTATCTCCAACTCTATTCATGTGTCATGGGAAGAATTGGCGAGAACTCCGACAAATACGCACATTAAAAGCACGACATATGCCGACAATTATTACGATTCGGAGTGACCCCCGGAAGATAGACCTAACCCAACAGCAAGTGCAGGTATATAGGCCAAACTGCACTCGATACTGTCGCCGACACCCCCCCAACATACAGGGATGCAGCCTTCGCTTGTCAAAGCGCCATATGTGAGTGTTTGGCGGCACACAGCAACAGAAACTCCTACACGTTTGAGTATTACGATTACACTTCACCGTCCCATCAGAAGGGGG
>JABSTR010001364.1:0-29562 GCA_013339765.2 Haemaphysalis longicornis | reverse complement strand
ATATCAGAGGAAAAAAGAAACAGTAGGCTTCGCTAAATTCCTCTAAAACAAGTCGTAAGGCCTCATAGAATTTGCACTTTCAAAACCTTTGCCCAGTTAGTGTTGAAAAAGCATTTGTCGAAACACGCAACTTCTTTCGTTTATGAACCTTTGAAAAAACATTCCTACCGCATCCTGGCTCGCGTTCCCTCCAGATATAAAAAACTGGCATGTTGTCAATAAATCTTTCCGATAAAACACCAGCATACATAAACCCATCCAGAGAACACGTAAGGCAAAAATCGATGAAAGAATGACTGGTATTTGTGACACGTGTAGCTACATCGATAACGTTTGTAAGACCAACTGAGGGTATCAATTGCAAAAGAGCAGTGCTGCCGGCATTTACTTACAAGCATGGTAATGTTAAAATCCCCTACTATTGCTACTTCAAGGTTCAAGGACAGTAAATATTCACTTAGTCGGTCAAGGAAGTAAAGAAACATAGATAAGTGAAGTTGGGGCGTTCGCTAGATAATTGCAACAGCGAAAGATTTGCTGGTGTCTGCTAGGCACTCATAGTCAATGGTGATCACAGTATACTCGGTAATGATGGGATACGAGATACCGTCAGTGATGGAAAGCGCTAGGCCCCCGCCTTTCTTACTACGCCGCAACATAGCCTCAGATCAATACCGACCGAGCTGTACGACATAATTTTTATTGCTACACCAGGTTTCCATAAAAGGTAATACACCGAAATTATTCTTCAGGTTTTCCATGTAGAAAAGAAACTTCTACATATTTATTTCGCAAGCTTTGCGCGTTAAGGTAAACAAAAGACACTGAATTATGTTGACACCTCATTCAAGGAACAATACGACGGAAAGCAACAGCATCGTGATAACTGCATGACCTTTCAGCCATGAGGGAGACGGTGCTCGATTTCCCATTACAGGATTCAAGCAATTTTGTTGAGGTAATCTTTTGGTTTTATGTGGATGATAAGATCGCCCAGCTTCTTTATGACGAGCACCTTGCCATTTTTCGGTTCAGCAAACTGATAAGATCGTTCGAGCGCTCTTGTTTTAGCCATTCATAGAAGTCGGTACACCGTACAACAAAGTACGGTGTGAAGCTGTCGAAAGAACGGAGGCTAGGTTTCTGGATTTTTAGCATTGGTCTCGGTTCTTCCCATTTTTCGTGTACCTGTTTTAGAACCGAAGAAGAAAAATTTGGGGTTTCTTTGGCTTCGATGGTAGTCCATGTATGGCTTAAATTTCTCGGGCTGTGACTTCAGTAATATTGAATTTACGGTCAATGCTATTCAGTTCGGAGAGCAAATCTCGCCTTCGTTATGTTTCAGACCAGTAATGTCTAGGTTACGACTGCGACTATATTGTTCGAGTTTGTTTAGTTCCTTTTTCAGATCATTCAGTACTTGCGTTGAAGTGCTACATTCTACCTTTCGTACTCTGGCCTTAAGATCAGCAATCTTTTTATTCTGCGAGTCAACCGTTAATAACACGGTATCGTAGTTAGCGGACAAATTCTCAACCGCAGTTGCAATGTTTCTAACCGTTTCTTTGATTGTCACAGTTCATTCATCTGGCTCACGATTGGCAGAAGCGCAGCAATCCTTCGGTTCATTACAGCTAGTTTATCAGATATGTTAACTGCTTTTCCTGATTTGACTTTCCATGTTTCTGCCCACTCTTTGGTTTAGCGCCTGTGAAGGTAGTGCACAGCCATGGCGTTCCGATATCAGGTTTAGACCGAACCGTCGCTCCTACTACCCCTGAGCACTTAGCAGCATGATGGGAGAACCCACCTTCAGTACACGTGATTGCAGCGGAATGAGACCTAATGGTATCCTGGCACACCAATCAAATATCAGTTGATTCATCATCCCTCATTTGCACAGATAACACGTGACACTATCACATCAACAATCACAACAGCACGGGCGGCAGCGGTGGCAAAAAAATGTAGACTACTAGCATAAATGTACGTAACACCAACCTGCAAAAGGCAGTGAAGTGTGGTTAAAGACGAACTTCACACCAGCCGCTACCACCTTGTGCAACGAAGGGTAGTTGATGCTGCAGCAGGCATTTGTACCTTTTCGCGGTCTCACGGAGTGCTCCGTCAGACCAGGCGGCGAATCAGCTGGCTCGGGATTTTGAATCTGGTACGACGATTTATGCTTGGCTGCGAGATGATAACCGAAGGCAGCGAAGAATGGTTACAGACCAACTTCACGCCTGCCGCTTGTACGTTGTGCAATCAGGGCGACAGCGGTTGCAGCATTGCGCAATCAGACGAGACTTAATATAAGGCATATATGCTTAC
Organism: Haemaphysalis longicornis; assembly: GCA_013339765.2. Classification (NCBI taxonomy): domain Eukaryota; kingdom Metazoa; phylum Arthropoda; class Arachnida; order Ixodida; family Ixodidae; genus Haemaphysalis; species Haemaphysalis longicornis. Next base: position 27,231 of record JABSTR010001364.1, on the reverse strand, counting down.
TATAACGAACAGCTCAGCCAGTACTTACCGGTAACCTAAGCAAAAGAAGCGCCCTATGCCGTTTGCTCAGTTGGGATGTTCAAACGAACAATGCAGCCGACACCACAAAGTCATTGTTTGGCGGTTATCGGGTATGCCGAGCAAATTCTAGCTCCAATATGCTTTAATCAAGAAGCCGAGAAGTAAGAAAATGAAATTGTGGTCGCTTTTTACCGCGGCAATGCAAGCTAAATCGTGGAAAAGGCCAGCACTGCTACGACGCTATAATTTACAATGCTTCCGAGAGCCCTCGTGGCCGAACCGTGTCCGTCCTGGAAGTCATGAAGGGTACAACCACTCAGAGGCATCAAGAGGAAGCGTGAAGCGCCTTCCAAACAAAAGCTCGGGTTTTGCTACGATAAATTGCGGTGGGACTCATGTATGATACATTTAATGTGATATTTACTATACGGAAACTGATAGGAACTGTACGGAAACTCCTCTAGCTCAATTTATTTGGAGAGCGCTTCAGCTCCCCTTTATTTCTCGAGGCGACCAGAATGTTTGTCATAACATAATGTGTTTGACCTACTTTCGTTCATGGAGTTTAAAAGGTCGAACTAAGGATGAAACACACAGGAAGCCACGGCAACAAATGACCGATATTGAAAACAAAATTCGTGAACAAACCGCTTCTCTGTCCCGGTGAAAACTTGAAACGAATACTACAATCTCCGGTTCATTTGGTACATCACCAATAAGGGCAACATCACTTACCCACATATTCAAAAAGTAAATGAATACGTCTTTTAATTCACGGAGAGACCCAGCAATCGTGGAAGTTTTCCAGCATGTCGGAATGGCTTCGCCAGAAACAGCATGCCCAGCGATACGCACAGTGCCATTTATAAATAGAACAATCCGAATAGGCGGCATGTCGAAAGGCTATTTTTGCGACTACATGACTACAAAATATAGTTCATAATACCCAAAACAAAATATTTTCATGACGCAAAGTTACTTATTATATCAAACCAAAGTCGGTCAGTGAGTTTCTCAGCTTCCTAATCAATACGCCTCGAGCGCTGCCTGTAGGGGCACCACTGAAATCCCCCTAGCGGCCCGTTTCGAAAGAAGTCGCGGTAATCGCCGTCCCGCTCACCACTGTCGTCGTTGCTTTTGATGCACGTTCGCCACTGATATTTTCCGTTTGCATGCGTTGGAAATACATATTTATATGGAGCAGTCACTCTGTTCGCAAATGTGGTGTATATACGAGAGTGTAAATGCATGTGACACGATCTTACTCTGACACATTCAGTCCGCATAAGCGCCAGGTGTGAGTCACAAGCCGGCGTCACGAAACCGGCATATATGCATGGAGCTGATTGTAATTCCATTTCCCCGAAGTTTACAAACAGTAGCTCCGTAAGCAGCGTTCGTTCAGGTGCTCATTGCGATTTCAATCGGTTTCGTGTGCTTTCAGAATCTAGCGGAGCACTCATTCCTGATAGCCCACCAGTTACGCTTCATACCTCTGATATTGATCACTACGCTGAACAAGCCAATGTGGCATACATTTCACGGCCATTCTCCGCAATATGTACGATGGATAATGCAAAACTACATGCGGGAGTCAGCACAAAGAATTTAAGGCTGGGTCGTCTTGTCGCGAGGTGAGCTTTCCCAAACCGTGATCGGTTACATATACCCTCCGCTTCTATCCGCAGCCGTAACTAAACACTTCTTCGAAACATCATATGGCAGAGGGAGCCCAGAATTTAACACAAAAGTGAAATCAGAGGCCCTGATCAGATACCACACTCTTCCAACGACACCTTTTATCGCTTGAGAAATTCCTTGGTGTATACTCCAAAAAATGTGTCCTCCGAGTGATCAGCTGCTCGTTAAAGGAAAAAATAAAGTAAAGGTCAACACGCAGCTTGCGTGTGATTACTAAAACGGTCATTCTTTGATTTAGCTCCGCATTTGTATACACAACGATAGTTAAGGCCCTCCTCCTTCCTCCCTTGTCTTGGAAAATATCAGTGCATTTCGCATCTAGTTTGTCTAGTGAGTTCAACCTTGGTTAAGATTAAACGAACGTCTGTAGGATTTCCGAAGCTGCACTGGATTTTTTCAGCTGTTGCATTGGTCCCGGACTTGGGAGACCATTTATTTTTCCGTGATTTCATTAACTCTCCTCGGTCCATGCTCTCAGGCGGGAGTGGCACATATTTAACTTAACGGCTCACAGACTAGGATTATACTTAACATGTTCGCGTGGCCTCTATTTCTATAAAAGGCACAAGTTATTGTCAGGTATTAGGTAATAACCTCCCCAAATGATATTTTTTTTACGACGTATACGCTCAAAACAAGGCTGAATCTGTTGTCCCTGCTGCAAAACGAAACCAACCTCTCACGGTGCCAATATTAGGTCTAAACGAGGCGTGAATAGAATTCGTTTGCGCCTGACATATTCGGAGGTAACAGTGGGCCTGTTCGATTTTCCACTTCTGGCTGCCCGGGGCTGCCCGCGGGCTGCCAGAGGCGAGAGCCGATCATTTGTTTTTCTCGGGCAGCCCGAAACGTCACTTCCAGCGGCGCCGGAACGTATTCGATTTTTCTGGGTCGGCAACTTCTGGCTCCCCGCAAGCTGCCAGAGCCGCCCGGGCGTTCGTGGTCTGGCGGTGAGCTGGCACCGATCTGGCAGATAGCAGACGACGCTGCTAGCAGACGACAAAAGGAGAGCGGCACGGCCAGTTTCAAAATGAAATGCGAATATTTTTCGTTATTTTGGATTTGAATGTTTGGAGTTTATTTATTTCATATTAAAAATCACTTTCGCGCACATTTCAGTTGATTTTGATTTTTCTTATTGCAATACCAGTTTTTTTGAACGAGAAGTGAGATGACATATGATTCGCCCCTAACCGGTCATTTGCGGTGCGTCTTCCGGCTGACATGGAGGGCCTATTTCAGCTCGCGTGGGCGAGAACGGCGCCGCAATTTTAGATGAAGGCATGTCTCTGTTTATTACTTCATATAAGGGGTTCTAAGCGAGTACATTCGTTGTCCGCGCGCCATGAATGAAAGTTTTTTTATTCCTTCGGAAATGCAAAAAAGCTCTCCCGCAGCACTTTGCGTAGTCGGCACTGCCAGGAAAGCCGGCGAACACGTAGATGAACACTATCGTCTGCATAGTAGATCCCCTGGAGTACGATGGAGTAAAACTTCTTGCGATTGTAGTAACTCCCTTCGGACTCCGAGGGTCTAGAAATTCGACACCCATAAATCGCGCCGATCGATGTCCGGCAGTCCTCCGCTTCCTCAACGAACCAGTCTGGAACGCACGCATGTTTAGCTGCAATACTGCTCAGTCGGGCCAGAATATTTCCCGTCCGCTGATAGAATTAAACAAATCAGATGACTCGGTAGACTGCGGCCTGAACAGATGACTCGCTCACGTCGAATTCGCGATCACGTACATAGTACACTGTGTACCGATGTACAAAAGGGCAATCAGAACTGTCTTATGGGCAGGCATTTCGGGGTGTCCTCGCAGTCCTTGGGGGTAGAATTCGGAGTGTTGAAATTCGGCGAACAGGGCTGCCACTGTATGTCGCGACAAGGGAAACAGTCTGCTGAACTCGAACTGCAGGTCATGATGATGATGATGATGATAATTTCTATTGGTTTCCCGTTTCAAGCGGGGTGATGACATGTCATCTTACCAAAAAGGAGTAATATAACCATGTTCTACACACTTGGTTTAATACTACCGCTGCTTAGCGCAGGCACTAAAGTTTATAAGGCCCGAAATACTTTTTTTTCCCTGTTACAGGTGGTAACTGTCCTAGGCAATATTCCCCTCTCTGCTTTTCGTCCACCAGCATTCTAATCTTCTTTTCGTCCCCTCGACAGCCTTAAAGTTCACTTCCTGTGTGATACCCTTAAATCCTAGGGCTTCTGGAAGCCCAATATTCCCTTGATGTAGATTTGGATGAATACCCTCACATTCTATGTGCCGCATAGTTTCTGTATCTTTACCGCAGACCACACATACCCCATCATTTTGTGAATTCTTCCCCACAAAACTCTTAGTTCGCAGGCAACCTGCTCTAGCCTCAAAAACCAAAGCACTGCCCTGGGAATTATCGTAGAAATTTTCCTTTCTGGTGTTCATTTTCTCAGCCCTCTACATCTCTAACGACGTTTTAACTTCCACTTTTTCTCTCCATTTTTTCGTTTCAATCGGCCTTGCCTCTTTTTTGGTTACCTTGCTGTTTTGGATTCTCCACTGTTCTTTCCGTATTTCATCGTTAGCCTTCTAGTCTTTCTTAACCACTGCGTGTCCACGCTTTTCAAGTATAGGTACCTAAAAACCTTAGCTGCCCACCTTCGTTGATCCATTGCCCTCAACCTCATCTCAAAGCATATTTTACTCTGAACTTCTCTAACTTCAAACGACGCCCAGCCCTTATCTCCCTGAACTGCTTCGTTAGTTGTTTTTCCATGCGCGCCTAAGGCCAAACGTCCTACCGTTCTCTGGTTTACTTCAAGGCCTCATAGAACGTCTCATTTTAAGCAGAGTACAGCATTCGCAAACGTGGTACCCGGAACCATTACTTCTTTCCACATTCCTCTTACTACTTCATATTTGTTATACCCCCCCCAGAGCTCTATGCTTCATTATAGCTGCGTTTCGCTTTCCCTTAACCTTAAGTTGCTCCTCGTGAGTACTTAAGTAGTTATCCCGTTCGTTTATCCACACTCCCAAATATTTATATTTCTTCACTCTAGGTAATTGGGCACAACGTTCTAGGTAGTTCGGCACAACGTTCTCCACGTAGAGGGGTACGCGGTGCCGTTCTTCCCGCTGAACCATTGCGAGGACGACGCACACATTGAAAACGTCGGCTTCGCAATAGTACCTTTCATCTTAAAGATGACGGCGGTCCGCAAACAACGCATCGGGGAGAGCAGCGAGCGCACTTCTTGCGTCGTCCGGCATTGTGCCGCTGAAATTGTAGCAGACGACGGAAAAAAAGTTGCTCCGCAGCGCTCGTCGCACCTGGGCTCAGTCCCGCCTTCCGGTGTATCCCGAAGCGCTTGAACAACGTAATCATCACGCAACATCCCGCCCGAGACCAAGCTTGTGGCAGCACGCGGGCTGCCAGAACGCCCGTAAATCGAACAGGCCCAGTGGTCATACGACGCTGTCGTCGCCGACGCCCGTAGGAGCGGCGAAGAAGTGCGCCGTACCGCCTCACCGGTTAGCTATTGTTGGCGTTCGAACACTGTAATCAGGACGCAGCTGTATTTTTGAAATGCCCCAACCGTACTATTTGCTAACAGACATCACCATAGCAAGATGTTTAGTGCGGGGAAAGGCAAAAAGAAGCGAAAGAGAACCAAAAAATTGCATGAGCCGCAATCAGCTGCGCAGCGGACATCCCTCAAGCCCCGAGGAGAAGCGGCGGCAGGCGGCGCAGCGATCGCGAAGCTCGAGGCATATAAGCCAATCTATTTCATTGAAACGTTCAACCTTGTACTATAATAAGGGTGTTTGACCACCTGCGGATCATATCGTACACACGGGCGTTTTTGCTTTTCGCCTCTATCAGAATTGAGACAGAGTTTAAACATATGTCAAAGCACTCGAAGACGACGCGACAAAATGCATGTTCCTCTTTTTGTACACAGTGTTAGACACTATTTTTCAATTTTATTTATAAGATAATTAGTCAAGATTTACTAGCCAGCTTCAGAAGCAACGACGCTAGGTAAGAAAGTCCAAATTCAAAATTTCACTGGGGTTTGCAAAACGTCCTGTCTGTATATTCAGTATTGATGTTTTTCAGTTTACTCATCATTCCCCCGGAATACCAAGAAACACCACGTGAGAAACCAGCTTGCTTGTGTTAATTGCACAGTTCTCAAAAGCTCGCCATCAGCGGAGCTTTTAGTGCACATTTTAAGTTTATATTCAACGCGAGTAACGCGCGTAAGTATAGAAAAATATAACTGATTGGGAACCCGGACTGATACAACGACGAGACGAAGCACCCACCGATTGAAAAACACGTCGTCTGCTGCGGTGAAGACGGGAGCTTTTTCGCAATGCTTGAAGGTTCACCGCAGTACTCACACGTTACACCTCTCACGAACCTAATGGAACCAATGTACTTAGGCCATATGCTACATAATGGTAGTTTTCACTTCCAACATAACAAGAAGAACCTCAATAACACATACAAATACTGACCACTCGTAATTATTCTGGATCCTCAAATACCACAAAAATGCGGGGCCATTTCCCCTGGCATGAAACCTGCGGAAAGGTGAAGCATGCCATGCATAAGGGTATTCTTTGCGCCTTTGCGCACCTGCCCACGGAAATGAAACTGTTGCGTTGGGAGAGGTATACAACTTTGCTCTAAAGGTCTCGTGCCTTTCGAGCACGAAGCACTCTAGCGCGAGGCATAGAAAAAGGAGTATCCCCGTGTATTAGTGCCATGACTACATCAAACGACGATGACGACGGGATATGCCGACAGCCCCAGACCCTAACGGGCTTCGCTCCTAAAATTATAAGCGCCCTCGTAGGGAAATCCCCCTTTTCTTAAACTCTATTTTTTCGTCGGGGTTTCTCTCTTTCCAGCTCTACCTTCCATACGCCAGTACAGGACGGTATACCCGTATATGGCTCACTGCGCCATTTCCTACCAATAATGTCTAGAGGAAGCACCGCAGCTGCAAAGGCTAGGATTACACCACATGGCCGCCGATATTAGTGTTACACTGGGCTCCACAAGTACGAAGACCCCCGTGAATAAAACGCCCCGACGCGTGCCTCTCTGTTCCTGTTGTCCTGGCCACTCACGGGTGCAGGCGAAATGTCACGTCAGTAACCTCCGCAAATTGACAAAGTAAACAGGAAAATGTGAGCATTGCGAGCAAAGGCAGCACACTGTTACATTAGCGAAGGCCTCCAAGAGCCGACATCCGTGAAGTCGTGGTAGCATTGTTGATCAGCGGTTTTCAGAGGATTTGCCTCCGTTCCGAATGACGAAGGGCCATAGCCAAACTTAACGTGTTTCATGAATGGTGAGTAGAGAACAGCGATGATCGAGACAGTAGCAGACTGCAGTGCTTACAATAGGCCAACTCAGACGGGTTGTGTAACATTCTGCAACAGTGTTTTCAAAGCACCGCACGACGCTCATAGGAAGAACCTTTTTATAAACAGAACTCCCAAAAACGGTTGTTGAATTGCGCATGGCATGAACGTATAAAGGCACGAACCTAAGCACTCCCCCGAGCGGGACCGACGATGAGTAAGTTACCGCTGCCTTAAACGCAGTTTTGGCATTGCTTGGCGTCAGAAATCCGATAAAAAGCAATAACTAATTTGCCAGATTTCGTTAGATTCTAAACAATACGCGCTAAAATTCATGCTAGGGCCTACTTTATTTAAAAACAGTAACATTTCGTACGATAAATACCTTTGTATTCTTAAAAGCTTCATTAAAACAACCGGAGCTTAAATAACATATATAAGAGTCTTCCAAACAGTGTAACCACAACACTTGAGGCTTCAGTGCTGCGGTTGTCGTCGTTGGCCAACCTCATCACAGATGAGGGTAAAAGTTATAAATGTTCACAGTGATGAAAAAATAACTCACAGGTCAACGAAAAACGCATCCGGGTTTTCTTCCCCGCTCTCTTTGTCTGAAATCATTTCGACAGGACGGTTGTACTTGTTAAAGAACGAGAAAGGTGACTTGTCTGCACATACGTCCCAGATGTACCGAATGCACTAAGAACCGCTGCGGGAAGTTCGTAATCAAAACAACTCTTCTGGTGCCGCTTCAGTCCCGCTCTTACGACGGAGATGGCGTTTGTTGTTTGAGGCTTCAGCTTGTTTCATAGCTTGGATTGCACTTTGTTAAAATGACTAAACGTCTCCCCTACTTTGACATTTTAATACGGCAACACGAGCATCCACATGGCCAATACGGCCAGCTCGGCGAACGGGTTTTTGCCGCAGGCGTCCATGTACGAGTGAACTTTACATTAGAACTACAGTGTGGACGAGATTTGCTCACTGTCAAGGAGGGTGATTTTCCTCAAGTGGTTTTCAAATTTTTCGATTGTTTCAGGGAGCACTGCCATTGCTTCCAGCAGAGGAATCAATGGCTCATTCACGACGCGCATGGTATTTTCGACCGGTAAGAGTGGAGTGACGTCTTCGGGACAAGTGTGATTATGTCGGGAAGTTGCTGTGTACTTTGATCTATTAGAGTGGTAATAAACCTAATGCAGCTTTCCCGCATCATTCCTTCATCTGCGAGATAGAACCTGCCGGTTTTGTGAGGTTTCATGTTGTGAACGTACGTCTTAAAACGGTAGCCCAGGTGTGGCTTGGGGTTTAAGTGGTTCTCAAGTCTGGACGTCAGAACGTCAATCTGCTCTGTCGGAATTACGACTTCAACCAAGCTTGAAAGGCAAGTCATGAGGTCTTTCAGCAGCTGTGTTTGATCCACATATTTCGCCTTGAATGCCTTCTGAACCTTCTGAAAATCTCTCAGAATCGGTCTAAAAAAAAGCAGGTACCCCAGATTGATCAGGGTTTTGTGCATAACTTAAAGTACATCTGCCGCATAGCGTTTTTCAGTGCGCCTTGCCATCCTGAAGTGCGCTTGCCATTCGGTGCACTGGTCTGCCATCCTTCATCAGCTATTTTAAGGGATAGCCAACACATCCTACAGGCTCGCGCATCCTGCCAGCTTGCGCAATCGCCGTTCTTCATTAGACCGCAGAGCTGGTTGTATGCGATTTGCCGGGCAGAGGATCTTGCGAACCAGTGGTACGTTTCGTATACTAGGTATTCCAAGTTGATCGGGAATGCTTCCGCCGTAGCAGCCGAGGTAGCTTTGCTCCAAAAAGTGGCAGGCGCAGCTGATCAGTAGGAGTTGAGAGCTTCTGCTTTCAACTTCCGATTAACGCCATTATTCAACCCCATCGTAAAGCTCGTGTTGTCTGTCCCTATGCCTCTCATCCTTTCCAGTTTAGGACAGTACTTCTTCAGAGTAGATTTCACGGCCGCCTCAATTTCATCTGCCGTGCGCACTTCCAAGGTGCACAAATTTAGGAATGGGGTCACGATCCTTGGCTTAGGGACCCTGTGATAGACGATAGAAATGGCAATAAATTTTGGGACACTGCGTCGGTGGATTCTTCAATGACGCAGGTGTAATAGCTTTAGCCAGTGTCCTGTGCCACATTCTCCTTGAATTGTTGTCCAAAAACGTTCTAAATCTCGTAGGCGCACTTCGAACGGCGCCTTGAATACGCTCTTGTAGCATTGCTGTCAAGAAAGGACTTGTTATAGAGTTGGAAAAGTGATCGTCGGTCATAATTTAACAATGTTCAGCGATAAATAGAGCAGTTCTGCTCTCGACGGCATTCCCTTGTCGGACATGCGTTTTTGTAGTAAAGCCCAGTTGCTTCTGGATCGAAGACCTGCGAAACAGGTCCCTATTCTTCTTGCTGCTTGCATGAGCTTCCAGGTTCAGTTATCGGCTGTATATTTCACAGCCGGAGTGCTTGCACGCCGCAACTTGTTTTCCGTCAGCAGACGCTTTGTATCGCAGTCATTTGGTCGGAAAGGGATCCTTTTACCTCTTCGTCCTGAACTCCTGAGTATATAAATTTTTTCATAACTCATGAGGAAAACGAGTCATGTTACACGGATAATAAACAGGAATGGGTTTCTACCCAAAGCAGTTGGGGGTAGTTCCTTTGTTCTGTGAAAGATCGAACGCCAAAAACAAAAAGGGGGTGGCTGCTTCATCATTCGCCTCGCTTCCCGCCGGGACTACAGGCGCCCCCTGAAACTGGTGGTGCAAACAGCGAGCCTGCTTCCTGGCCGACAGCAGACTCATGTTTCACCGCAAGCGGAAGGGGAATGCAGAATTCACGGCTTCATGCATAGAAGCTAGTCCGTTATGTCTTGCTTAGAAAGCGATCACCGCTTTCAAACCTCACGTATTTGTTTGTTTGAGATAGGCGGAGGAAGTGAACAGAAGCCCTCCTACGCTGCTAAAGTAAATCCTTTGTGCAGTTTTATAGCACCGGAAATTGTTTTTCGCAGGGTGATTTTAAATCAGTGTACTGCGTGAGGCATCCGCCAGAAATCCGCTATGTATAAACGTGTCCCCTCAAAAAATTCTCTTGCCGCTAGAATAAAGTTTTCTCTCTAGAAGAACATAAAATCCGGCAAAATTAGACGACAATCCGTTAAATTGGCATCACTGCCTAAACGGCCGGTCGGGCTGGTTCTGGCCGCAGCGTGTGTGTGTGTGTGCGTGTGGCCGCGCACGCACTCGCACACACAAACACGCGCACGTCCACACGCGCACACGCACACACGCCCACCCACACACATGAACACGCTTTCACGCACACACACACACACGCACGCGCACACACACTCACTGACATGCGCAAGTACGCACGCATGCACACGCACACGTACACGCACATATACACAAACCCATACACACACGCACTCACGCGCACACGTGCACATGCGCAGACAGGCACATGCGGTCACGCCCGCACACACGCACGCACGCACACACTCACGCACACACGCACACACACACACGCGCACACGCACACACGTGTGTGCGCTCGTCGAAGGAGAGCACATGCTCTCGCACCATAACATTTGCACACCTACCAGTCTGCCCTATGTATGACACACCACACGATAGAGCGACTGGGTCCACATATCTGTGCTCATGCTTTGTGCCACACCCTGACTTTGCGACCTTTCCTGCCAACAAAATCTTTCTTTGGACGGTAATGGCAGTGGAATTCTTGAAGCCACAAAATCAAAGAGTCTGCCGACCACTCAGTGATGACACAAGAGACCTCTTTCTATTCCCTGCCACATGTCGAACTAATGAAACGCGCCAAAATGTGCATTGCTGAAGACAATGGTGAACAGTTCTTCATGTGCGGCTTCAGGCGTTTCTTTTGAGTCCTTTTGTGTAGTCACTTTTTACTTGCAGTTTAGCTTTTTAGATGGGGGACGGTCATTGTTTGTTCAATGATCCGGTCTTTGTATTCAAGCATGTGTTGCGCCAGTGGTCAGAGATATTTTTCTTGGAAGCGTTCACCATGCCATTGGGTGAAAGCTGAGTGGTCCGGCAAGTGACATTTGAGATATGTTAATGAATACCTTGCCTTGTGAACTCTCTTGAATTAACACGCTTGTTCATTGATCTTCCGAAAGAGTTTCGCTAGTTGTTTAGATTTCAAGTTTACCGTCATGCTTTTAAAGAACAGGTGCTGCAGGTCCTGGACCTCCGTTTAAGATTTTAAGAAGGCCATGTGTGCACGTTGCAGTTGTTTTGATCGTACAGACCCCTCCTAAGTTATTAGATCAGTGCACTCAATGTTAGTAACGAATGGAGTGGGTTTTTCTGGTTAGCGCACAGCCCTAAAGAAACTCCTGGGACCATACTGTGGACGACACCTTCGAAGGCCAATTAAGGAGGCTAGAGGCAATAGGGTACCCTAGAGCAGCGCTCTGGAGCTGTGACAATCAGTTGGTCAAGAATGTCAGCTCTCGTGGCGATCCCGCTATATAGAAGCAAAAAATAAGGAGAAAATTAAGTGGCCGTGATTTCCAACGTGTACCGTATGGAACAGGGTTTGAAAAATGTCTGTCACTGTGGCGTGATGGTGGGTTTTTCAGCCCGTGTAAACTGGAGGGAATGCGCACTGCAGTAAAAAAAGGCTTCGTTGACAGAAAGGGTACAAAATTACACCATCTTCCCGTGCGGAACCCTGATGAGGCTGCGAAGCATCGTAGCGGTTTTGTGTGGTTCCATTGTGTTGCCGTTATCTTGACTGATCTGGTTTTTACTAGCGTCAGAGAAAATTCCGCGTCCGGGTCCACACCGGTGGCAAAGGCACGCAAGTACTGTTGTGTTACGGTGAGTAGGCGGTGGTTTTTGAGGTGCCGAAACTCATCCATCATGCTCTTGTCGATGTTGTCTCTGACGTAGAATCGGTAGTCTCTGTCAGCGTTGGGGAGGTAACCGGCTGAGCAATCTACACGGCCTCCTATTCACAGCTTTGTCTTCTCCTTCTTCTTCTTCTTCGGTGGTTCCCCTACGGGAAGATGACGACGGTGGCGGAACGCGAACCTGTCTCGAGATGGATTCTTTGGTTGGCCAATCCCTAGGGGCATCCTGCCACAATCAGCATCAGAGGCGCTGCGGACGGGGCTGGTTGACCTGCAAGGCACGTGGCACTTCCCGCCATGGGAAATTCAACAGCCTCCTCTAAAGTTTTCAGTTCGTCATTTCCGTTGACGTTGAGCTTCGCGTGCCTTCGTTTTATCAGTAGCTTCTTGACGTAGTCAAGGACATAAGGCACGTTCGTAGCACTTGCTCCTGTCGCGGATTTGTAGCGTAGTGGGAAGAGCACCGCGTACCTCCCGTTGTGGCCAGAAAGTCGTGGGATCGAAACCGGGCGCCGCTAACTATTTCTTTTTTTATATTGTAGTATCGCGCAGCTGTGGGTGTAAGGAGGAGAGTTGCGGATGCGCAGTGTGAGTGCGGACGCCGACGCGGGACATGCCGAGACCATAAGATGCTTTCGTATCTAAAATAAGGGTGTGGCACGAAGCATGCGCCAGGATATGTAGACTGCCAAGCCTGAGGCGTGTATCAAATAAAGCTATTGTGTTGTGCGTCATACGTAGGGCAGACTGACAGGTGCGCAAATGTTAGATTGCGAGTCATGCCTCGGAAGAACGGCCGGCGGCAGACACTCAGGTAAATGGCCCTCTGAGTCGCTTCCCTTTCCCCGTCCTTGCGCCTCGGTTAATGCAACCGCTACGCCTCCGTTTGTCAGATTCAAACTTCGGCCACCCTCAGTTCTGATTGGAGCACTTCAAACCGCTCGCGGCTGCAACGAACCCACGGGGATATAAAACGAGCCTGGTAGCACAGCGAGCACGGGACTTTTAGGAGGCACCGAGTGAAGACGGGCTGTCACCTTTAAGCGAGCCATGTAACGACCTTATTTGTAACCTTGTGCATGCAGTATATAAATGTTTCTTAAACTCTTCGCCAGTTCGAAAACTTCATCGCTCGGTTCTGGGCCACGTTGATAGCGGACGGAGCAATGCAATGTCGCAACACCCGTGACTGCGCTCGTATAGCCCAGCCCCAACAGTGGTTACATGTGGGGAGTTGGAGCAACGAACAAAGAAAATTCGGCAGCTGATCAGGGGAAGACAGCGCTGTCGGCGCAAGGACAAAACAAGAAGCAACGACGAAAAGGGAGTAAAGTGGTCTCCCTTTTCGTCCGTATTCCAACTGCGCTGTCATCACCTGATGATGTTAAATCGACATGCCAAAATAGCAAGTTTATAGGGAAGCAGAATTCGCTTGTGGGTTCATGCATGTACCAGTAGCATTTGTACTGCCGGGTACATGCGTATACAATACAATGACTATATGTTCACTCAAGGCACATATCTGCTCTTTTTTGGTGGACTGTTTGTTTGTTTATTTTTGCATATTTTGGGCATGATACACGTACATCACACGGTAATTTCAATTTTCATCATCTCTCAAAGTGAGCGTGGTATAGGCGTTCGAGATGCCTGTCTATGCCCCGTATCTGAAATTGCACAATGGCAGCAGCACCACCTTAACAAAGAACATTTTACAACCTAAGACCGCACATTATGACATACCCATAACACACTGCGATGTAGGCGAGAATGTGTAAAGATAATCACAGGTTGGGTTTACACAATAAAGCACAAAGGAACATTGTGTGATAAGGCAATTCAAGGAATAATAGAGAAAGTAAAATAATTAAAACAATTTTGAGCAAACTTAAAATTATAAACAAGAAAACCCATTCCCAGACTAAAAGTGTTATTGAGACTGGGGTTGGTACATACAGCAGGTATGTGGCTTATACACAATAAGAATACAATACACAATCAGATGATATTCAAAACCAATTTGATGGCAAAAATTATAGCATACAGGCGGTTACGTTTAACAATTATTTTCTCTGGAAAAAGTTTGTTTCGTTTCTTTTTTCAGTAAGCTGATCGAACAAGAACTTTGAAAAACTTTGGTAATTCCAGGCTTGTTGTTTAAAAAGTGGGCAATTTGAAAGCCTAACGTTTCTTTCCAGGAAGATATGCGAACACGTTTTGTTACGTATGGTTAATGCCTCATGTGACAACGACATTTTTCTCTTTTAAATTTGTTGAGATGCACGACAGGATGGGGTTTTGCACCATGAAATATCTTGAAAGCTAAGCGTTGGAGATAAATATTTTCTTATTGTGGAGGGTATTTTGGTAAAAGTATGGTAGGGTATGGTTGTCCCACTTAGATTTTCTATGAATGGAACAAAATATTTTTGTAAGTTACAAATACGGTCTAAGTAGCCTTTGGTAGTAGCGCCCCAGACGAGGATCCAGTAACAAAAACGAGAATACATATTAGCATATTACAAGTGGCACCTAAACCACTAAGGAAGGAGACTTCTTAATCTGTTTAACATGCTGCTAGTACTATATAGGCTTATACGTAAATTAATTATGTCTTGTGTCCATCCTAAATGTTCATAAAAGTCACACGACAAGAATTTACCTGAGGGCCCCTTGCATTATTCTTGCCGGCAACGAACAGGACAACATTGGGAATCATTAGCTTGTTTCAGGATGTAAATGCAATATATTTCGTTTTCTCAGTATTTAGAGCAATGTTATTTGTCCAGAGGCACGAATGAAGTTTATTTAACCGCCTATTAACTTTCCGAACCACAATCTCGATATTTATTTCATGAAAAATACATTCGTATCGTCAGCGTGTAGACAATATTTGTAGTTTCAGGCTACAAGGAAAATATCCTAATGTAAACTACGAACAATAGGGGCCTAAAATTAATCCCTGTGGCACACCATACCTTATGACTTCCGAAGTAGATTTAAAGATATTGATCGTCACAAATTGACAATAATTTTGCAAAACTCTTTTTACGGGCATTGAGTGCAATTCTACGAACGCCGTAAAACTTAAATCTGTTAAAAATAATATCATTCTTAACAGAGTCAAATGCTATTTTGAAGTCTACAAAAATACTTAATGTATACGATTGCTTTTAAATATTTATAATTATTTTTCCTTATATGATAAGAGTAAATTTTCCACAGATTTTCCTTTCTGGAACCTGTGCTGCTCTTTGCTACCACTTTAATAACTAAAAAAACTACTAAACCTATTATAATTAAACTTGTTCTATAATCTTAGAGAACACTTAGTGCAGAAATCGCGCGACAGTTCCCAAACACATAATAAGCTCCCCTTTATGAACAGCACATACACGGGAAATTTTCAATTTTTCAGAAAATATACCCGAAGATACGATAGTGTGGCAGATGTGGGTAAGGGTCATACTTATAATATCGGCTGTGTCCTTTACCGTGCGCACACTGCTATAATCGAAGCCTCTAGCAGATGTATTTTTAAGGATTTTAATTACTGATTCAACTTCGTACGGTGTGTCGGTGCTAAAGAAAATGGAATTAGGAACTTTATCCCCTATATAGGCCCTATAGGAGCTACGTGGTTAGAGCGATTCACCAGAAGTTAGGAAGTAACAATTAAATTTATCTGCCAAGCCCGTACCAGAGTACGAACCACCGTCAACAATGATTTCGTCTAGGGCTGTAACTTTGTTAAGAGATATCAGGGACTTTAGTGGGGTCCAAGTTTCTTGTGGTTTATCGAAGCCGGCCAAAAACTTTTCATATATTACGTTGATCGCGCTTTCTTCAGTTCGGTTGTTAAAATATTTCCTGTTTTCTATTTTCCGATTTTGAGTTTTTATAAACTCGTGAAACAAATGGTCTCTGAATTTCATTTTATTTAGTAGATCGTAGGAACCCATTTATTTATTTACTTATTTATTTGGATACCCTCAGGGCCCAAAGGGCGTTACAGAGGGGAGCGGGTTACATCTTGTGTAACATAAAGAAACAAAAGCAGCATCACAAACACAAGCTGAAAAAGCAACGTAAAGATAAGAAATCACCACAACAGGTTGCTTACAGCAGATCGGAAACGCAGCCTCATCCGTTATCGCAGCAACAGATGAAGGAAGGCGGTTCCAACTAACACAAGTGCTGGGGATAAACGAATTATGAAAATGCTTCGTATGGCCGGATGGAACGTTAACTTTGTACAGATGATCAATGCGTGCCGAAGTGTAAGATGGAGAAGATAGTAGCTGTTGTTTTAGAATGGGATTTTTGTGATATATTTTATGAAAAAGACACAACCGAAATAATTTCCTCCGATGGTCGAGCAGTGGTAAAGAAAGACTTAATTTCATGGCCGTAACGCTTGATGTGCGGTGATAATTGGAAAGAATGAAGCGCGACGCGCGATTTTGAACTTTCTCTATTTCTGCGATGAGTGATTCTTGACCGGGGTCCCACACAGAAGCCGCATACTCTAATTTTGAACGAACGAGACATTTGTAAAGAAGTAATTTTAGGGAACTAGGAGCCATATAAAAATTTCGCCGGAGGTAGCCTAACATACGGTTAGCATTACTTACTACATAATCAATGTGAAGTTTCCACGATAGGTTAGATGTTAAGTGTACACCAAGGTATTTATAACACTGGACTGTTTCGAGAGGGACGTCGTTAAGAAAGTAGTTAGGTGCAGCAGAGTTAGTTCGAGAAACGCGCATGCATTTGCATTTATTAATGTTAAGATTCATTTTCCACAACTTACACCATTCCATAACTTGGTTAATATCGGACTGTAAAGTGTTAATATCAGATGTATTAGTTATTTCCCGATAAATTACACAATCATCAGCAAAAAGGCGGACTGATGAACGGATGTTAGTTGGCAAGTCATTAATGTAGATCAAAAAAAGTAAGGGCCCCAACACAGAGCCTTGAGGAACACCTGAGTGAACGGCAGACAAAGGAGAATCAAAGTTATTTACAGTAACAAATTGTGAACGGTTAGTTAGGAAGCAGCGTAACCATGCAAGCACGTTAGTATCCAAGTTAAGATTACTAAGTTTAAGAAATAGAAGTTCATGTGACACAGTATCAAAAGCCTTCGCAAAATCCAGAATATGCAGTCCGTAACCGACCCGCGATCTAAAACGGAGTGAAGGTCATGACTGAAACATAAAAGCTGCGTTTCACAGGAGAATGATTTTCTGAACCCGTGCTGTGAGTGACTGAAAAAAGAATTGTCTTCTAAGAATTTGGCAACGCAAGAATAGATGACGTGTTCCATGAGTTTGCATGAAATGGAAGTTAATGACACTGGGCGAAAATTGTGCGGGGAATGTCTATCCCCAGACTTGTGCAAGGGAACCACCCTCCCAATCTTCCAATCATCCGGAATACAGCCGGTTTCAAGTGATTGCGTGAACAATTTTGTCAAAAACATAGAACAATACAATTTTGTGTTGATAAGAAATTTGGAATTGATGTTGTCTACTCCACATGATGACGTAACTTTTTGTTTTTCAATTAAACGTACAATGCCAGAGATGTCAAACATAATTGGTTCCATAGAAAGTACGTCAAGTGGTTGGAATGCCGGATAAACAGTGACAGTAGATGTGGAGAACGCAGTAGTGAACACATCATTAAATACTGCAGCACACTCATCACCAGGAACCGTAGCTCCATCTGAGGTTTTAAGAGTAATCGTTGAGTTATCCTTATTTTGATTAATGATATTCCAGAATTGCTTGGGATTATTGACCAACATACATGGTAGCGTGGTATTGAAAAATGAATTCCGAGCCTCTTTCAGTGCAACTTTGTACTGGGCGGCGGTTAACCTATATGCATCCCATTGTGATTCAGAATTGGATAATTTTGCGGATCGGAATAAACGTTTCTTTTTGTTGCACAATCTTTTCAACGAACGGTTATACCATGGTGCCTGCCTGCTAGATGTGATTGTTTTAATTGGAACGAAGTCACTTAATAAAGAGGCCACCTTTCCTTTAAACAAGTTCCAATTCTCATTAACTGATCTGTCATCGAAGCCCAGTAAAAAGCTGTCGAGAAATGAAGCAAGCTCACAATTTATTGCATCAAAATCTGCCCTTTTGTAGTCCCGGATTTGCTTTCGGTTGTTTGTGCGACGAAAAACGGGAAAATTTGCTGTGAAGTGCAGAATTTAATGGTCGCTACAACCGGGTAGGTAAGTAAGAGGAGAAATAATTTCAGGCACAGAAGTAAGTACAAGGTCTAAAACACTCGACGTTGTCAACGTAACTCTTGTAGGCTGGGTAACGAGTTGGGAAAAATTAAAATCACCACACAGGCTCAAGAAATTGGCACAATCATTCGAAAAGGGACTAGGTTGAGGAGGTACCATGGACCACACAATGCTTGGGTAATTAAAATCGCCCATTAAAATTATGGGAACATTAGGAAAACGTAGAATGTTCTTGTTGACGGCATCATGAAGCCCATCGACGAAAGAGGGACAAGACGAAGGTGGTCGATAACAGACCCCTACAATAAGTTTTTTGAAGGAAATGCCGATCTCCACCCAAACAACTTCTAGGTCACAGGTAACAGAAATTGGAGAAGAGAAAAGGCTATCTGCGACAGCAATTAATACACCCCCTCCGCACCTTTCTCCCCTATCACGACGATAAACGTTAAAGTTTTTCCTGCATTTGAAAAGTTCACTATTCGCCACTTTTGCTGATAACCACGTTTCAGTTAAGGCAATCACGTCTGCTTCGCTAGAATCAATGATACTGCAAAGATCATCGCGTTTCGGCAATAAGCTTCGAATGTTTGTGGAAAGAAAAGAAAGCGAAACTTTCTGCGCCGGCGCAAGACCCCCACCCCTCGCTGACCGTTAATCTACTACTGGTGTTGACGAGCAGGCGGCGGCGGTTTCTGCATCTGAAGCGTTAAATTGCGCAAAGGTACCTGGTAGCTCAAACACTGTGTCATTGGCGTGATTGTAGCTGTAGCATTTTTTATTCACGTAAAGTTTTTTATATCTCAGCTTGTATGGCGAATTTTGTGCTTTACCAAATTCTAGCAGCTTTTTTCTTGCTTGCCGCGTTGGCAGCGAATAATCTTCGCTAATGCTGACACCACTGTCGGCAAGCTTCGAAGCAGAAAGCAGAACTTTTTGCTTCATTTTAAAGGAAGAAAATTTGGCTACTACCGGCCTACTTTTGTTTGGTGCAAAATTACCAATCCTGTGCGCCCGTTCAATCTCGTCGTGGCCTAAAGACAGCTTCAAACTGCCAGTGATGACGTTAATTAGCTTATTCTCAGTCTCTTCCCATTTTTCTGAAGGTTCATCAGGCAAGCCGTAAAATAACAGATTGTCCCGCCGCATTCTGTCTTCTAGTTCGGCCTGACCCGCGAGTAAACTGTCGCTTTTGCTTGCGAGAAAGTTCGACACCTCCTTTAGGTTTGATAGTTCGGTTTGCATAGCACTTGTGGCCGATGTTTTCGCTTCGACAGCTGTCAGTCGTTTTTCCATATCAGTAATACTCCTTTCCATTGATTCCTGGATTTTGCGAACTTCTTTTACCGAAAGGATTAAATCTGTCTGATCTTTCTCCATTTTAAGAGTACGTGCATTGACGTCTTTAGCATACTGAACATAGCATTGAACTGGTCCAGGGGAGTGTCAGCCACAGGTTCCGAAGTGGCATCATTCAAGGACGCCTGCGTACGTGTAGTGGGACCTGGGTTTTGCTCGACATCCCCAGAAATCAAGAGCAGTTGTTTACAAGCGGCAAAGCACTCGCACAACATTGGCAACAGCACTCCCGGGCGTGGGAACAGCAATAAACACACATTGTTGGACCGTTTAGCGTACAGCGAGGAAACAGAACCAACCTGGGTGTACAAGCGCGCATCGGTTAGCAGCCGCATCGTAAAGCTGCTCCCACGCCCACTGAAGAGGTCCCGGCACCGCCAGTCGCCTTTATCGGGGCAGTCCGCTGATGTCCGAGTCGATGCCGTCGTCTTGTAAAATTCAGCGACGCTCTATGATAGCTGTCCGCCGCCGAAGAAACGCAGTAGAGGGTACCATCGTGCCAAAAACGCTGATAGATTGCAGTGACCGGTGGCCGATTAAAATGCGCAGAACTCGATCCATAGGGCAACCTGGGTGTACAAGCGCGCATCGGTTAGCAGCTGAATCGTAAAGCTGCTCCCACGCCCACTGAAGAGGTCCCGGCACCGCCAGTCGCCTTTATCGGGGCAGTCCGCTGATGTCCGAGTCGATGCCGTCGTCTTGTAAAATTCAGCGACGCTCTATGATGGCTGTCCGCCGCCAAGAAAAGCAGTAGAGGTACCACCGTCCAAAAACGCTGATAGATTGCAGTGACCGGTGGCCGATTTAAATGCGCAGAACTCGATCAATAGTGCAACCTGGGTGTACAAGCGCGCATCGGTTAGCAGCTGAATCGTAAAGCTGCTCCCACGCCCACTGAAGAGGTCCCGGCACCGCCAGTCGCCTTTATCGGGGCAGTCCGCTGATGTCCGAGTCGATGCCGTCGTCTTGTAAAATTCAGCGACGCTCTATGATGGCTGTCCGCCGCCAAGAAAAGCAGTAGAGGTACCACCGTCCAAAAACGCTGATAGATTGCAGTGACCGGTGGCCGATTTAAATGCGCAGAACTCGATCAATAGTGCAACCTGGGTGTACAAGCGCGCATCGGTTAGCAGCTGAATCGTAAAGCTGCTCCCACGCCCACTGAAGAGGTCCCGGCACCGCCAGTCGCCTTTATCGGGGCAGTCCGCTGATGTCCGAGTCGATGCCGTCGTCTTGTAAAATTCAGCGACGCTCTATGATGGCTGTCCGCCGCCAAGAAAAGCAGTAGAGGTACCACCGTCCAAAAACGCTGATAGATTGCAGTGACCGGTGGCCGATTTAAATGCGCAGAACTCGATCAATAGTGCAACCTGGGTGTACAAGCGCGCATCGGTTAGCAGCTGAATCGTAAAGCTGCTCCCACGCCCACTGAAGAGGTCCCGGCACCGCCAGTCGCCTTTATCGGGGCAGTCCGCTGATGTCCGAGTCGATGCCGTCGTCTTGTAAAATTCAGCGACGCTCTATGATGGCTGTCCGCCGCCAAGAAAAGCAGTAGAGGTACCACCGTCAAAAACGCTGATAGATTGCAGTGACCGGTGGCCGATTAAATGCGCAGAACTGATCCAATAGTGCAACCTGGGTGTACAAGCGCGCATCGGTTAGCAGCCGAATCGTAAAGCTGCTCCCACGCCCACTCCTTGCTTTCCGCCCACTCCTTGGTTTACAAGGGCGTACAAGCGCGGGTGTACAAGCGCGCATCGGTTAGCAGCCGCATCGTAAAGCTGCTCCACGCCCACTCCTTAGTTTCCTTGCTTTCCGGAATTGTTCTTGTTTTATCAGAGGAAAAAAGAAACAGTAGGCTTCGCTAAATTCCTCTAAAACAAGTCGTAAGCCTCATTAGAATTTGCACTATTCAAAACCTTTGCCCAGGTTAGTGTTGAAAGCATTTGTCGAAACACGCAACTTCTTTCGTTTATGAACCTTTGAAAAAACATTCCTACCGCATCCTGGCTCGCGTTCCCTCCAGATATAAAAAACTGGCATGTTGTCAATAAATCTTTCCGATAAAACACCAGCATACATAAACCCATCCAGAGAACACGTAAGGCAAAAATCGATGAAAGAATGACTGGTATTTGTGACACGTGTAGCTACATCGATAACGTTTGTAAGACCAACTGAGGGTATCAATTGCAAAAGAGCAGTGCTGCCGGCATTTACTTACAAGCATGGTAATGTTAAAATCCCCTACTATTGCTACTTCAAGGTTCAAGGACAGTAAATATTCACTTAGTCGGTCAAGGAAGTAAAGAAACATAGATAAGTGAAGTTGGGGCGTTCGCTAGATAATTGCAACAGCGAAAGATTTGCTGGTGTCTGCTAGGCACTCATAGTCAATGGTGATCACAGTATACTCGGTAATGATGGGATACGAGATACCGTCAGTGATGGAAAGCGCTAGGCCCCCGCCTTTCTTACTACGCCGCAACATAGCCTCAGATCAATACCGACCGAGCTGTACGACATAATTTTTATTGCTACACCAGGTTTCCATAAAAGGTAATACACCGAAATTATTCTTCAGGTTTTCCATGTAGAAAAGAAACTTCTACATATTTATTTCGCAAGCTTTGCGCGTTAAGGTAAACAAAAGACACTGAATTATGTTGACACCTCATTCAAGGAACAATACGACGGAAAGCAACAGCATCGTGATAACTGCATGACCTTTCAGCCATGAGGGAGACGGTGCTCGATTTCCCATTACAGGATTCAAGCAATTTTGTTGAGGTAATCTTTTGGTTTTATGTGGATGATAAGATCGCCCAGCTTCTTTATGACGAGCACCTTGCCATTTTTCGGTTCAGCAAACTGATAAGATCGTTCGAGCGCTCTTGTTTTAGCCATTCATAGAAGTCGGTACACCGTACAACAAAGTACGGTGTGAAGCTGTCGAAAGAACGGAGGCTAGGTTTCTGGATTTTTAGCATTGGTCTCGGTTCTTCCCATTTTTCGTGTACCTGTTTTAGAACCGAAGAAGAAAAATTTGGGGTTTCTTTGGCTTCGATGGTAGTCCATGTATGGCTTAAATTTCTCGGGCTGTGACTTCAGTAATATTGAATTTACGGTCAATGCTATTCAGTTCGGAGAGCAAATCTCGCCTTCGTTATGTTTCAGACCAGTAATGTCTAGGTTACGACTGCGACTATATTGTTCGAGTTTGTTTAGTTCCTTTTTCAGATCATTCAGTACTTGCGTTGAAGTGCTACATTCTACCTTTCGTACTCTGGCCTTAAGATCAGCAATCTTTTTATTCTGCGAGTCAACCGTTAATAACACGGTATCGTAGTTAGCGGACAAATTATCAACCGCAGTTGCAATGTTTCTAACCGTTTCTTTGATTGTCAACAGTTCATTCATCTGGCTCACGATTGGCAGAAGCGCAGCAATCCTTCGGTTCATTACAGCTAGTTTATCAGATATGTTAACTGCTTTTCCTGATTTGACTTTCCATGTTTCTGCCCACTCTTTGGTTTAGCGCCTGTGAAGGTAGTGCACAGCCATGGCGTTCCGATATCAGGTTTAGACCGAACCGTCGCTCCTACTACCCCTGAGCACTTAGCAGCATGATGGGAGAACCCACCTTCAGTACACGTGATTGCAGCGGAATGAGACCTAATGGTATCCTGGCACACCAATCAAATATCAGTTGATTCATCATCCCTCATTTGCACAGATAACACGTGACACTATCACATCAACAATCACAACAGCACGGGCGGCAGCGGTGGCAAAAAAATGACTCCTAGCATAACTACTAGCATAAATGTACGTAACACCAACCTGCAAAAGGCAGTGAAGTGTGGTTAAAGACGAACTTCACACCAGCCGCTACCACCTTGTGCAACGAAGGGTAGTTGATGCTGCAGCAGGCATTTGTACCTTTTCGCGGTCTCACGGAGTGCTCCGTCAGACCAGGCGGCGAATCAGCTGGCTCGGGATTTTGAATCTGGTACGACGATTTATGCTTGGCTGCGAGATGATAACCGAAGGCAGCGAAGAATGGTTACAGACCAACTTCACGCCTGCCGCTTGTACGTTGTGCAATCAGGGCGACAGCGGTTGCAGCATTGCGCAATCAGACGAGACTTAATATAAGGCATATATGCTTACTATAACGAACAGCTCAGCCAGTACTTACCGGTAACCTAAGCAAAACAAGCGCCCTATGCCGTTTGCTCAGTTGGGATGTTCAAACGAACAATGCAGCCGACACCACAAAGTCATTGTTTGGCGGTTATCGGGTATGCCGAGCAAATTCTAGCTCCAATATGCTTTAATCAAGAAGCCGAGAAGTAAGAAAATGAAATTGTGGTCGCTTTTTACCGCGGCAATGCAAGCTAAATCGTGGAAAAGGCCAGCACTGCTACGACGCTATAATTTACAATGCTTCCGAGAGCCCTCGTGGCCGAACCGTGTCCGTCCTGGAAGTCATGAAGGGTACAACCACTCAGAGGCATCAAGAGGAAGCGTGAAGCGCCTTCCAAACAAAAGCTCGGGTTTTGCTACGATAAATTGCGGTGGGACTCATGTATGATACATTTAATGTGATATTTACTATACGGAAACTGATAGGAACTGTACGGAAACTCCTCTAGCTCAATTTATTTGGAGAGCGCTTCAGCTCCCCTTTATTTCTCGAGGCGACCAGAATGTTTGTCATAACATAATGTGTTTGACCTACTTTCGTTCATGGAGTTTAAAAGGTCGAACTAAGGATGAAACACACAGGAAGCCACGGCAACAAATGACCGATATTGAAAACAAAATTCGTGAACAAACCGCTTCTCTGTCCCGGTGAAAACTTGAAACGAATACTACAATCTCCGGTTCATTTGGTACATCACCAATAAGGGCAACATCACTTACCCACATATTCAAAAAGTAAATGAATACGTCTTTTAATTCACGGAGAGACCCAGCAATCGTGGAAGTTTTCCAGCATGTCGGAATGGCTTCGCCAGAAACAGCATGCCCAGCGATACGCACAGTGCCATTTATAAATAGAACAATCCGAATAGGCGGCATGTCGAAAGGCTATTTTTGCGACTACATGACTACAAAATATAGTTCATAATACCCAAAACAAAATATTTTCATGACGCAAAGTTACTTATTATATCAAACCAAAGTCGGTCAGTGAGTTTCTCAGCTTCCTAATCAATACGCCTCGAGCGCTGCCTGTAGGGGCACCACTGAAATCCCCCTAGCGGCCCGTTTCGAAAGAAGTCGCGGTAATCGCCGTCCCGCTCACCACTGTCGTCGTTGCTTTTGATGCACGTTCGCCACTGATATTTTCCGTTTGCATGCGTTGGAAATACATATTTATATGGAGCAGTCACTCTGTTCGCAAATGTGGTGTATATACGAGAGTGTAAATGCATGTGACACGATCTTACTCTGACACATTCAGTCCGCATAAGCGCCAGGTGTGAGTCACAAGCCGGCGTCACGAAACCGGCATATATGCATGGAGCTGATTGTAATTCCATTTCCCCGAAGTTTACAAACAGTAGCTCCGTAAGCAGCGTTCGTTCAGGTGCTCATTGCGATTTCAATCGGTTTCGTGTGCTTTCAGAATCTAGCGGAGCACTCATTCCCTGATAGCCCACCAGTTACGCTTCATACCTCTGATATTGATCACTACGCTGAACAAGCCAATGTGGCATACATTTCACGGCCATTCTCCGCAATATGTACGATGGATAATGCAAAACTACATGCGGGAGTCAGCACAGAGAATTTACGGCTGGGTCGTCTTGTCGCGAGGTGAGCTTTCCCAAACCGTGATCGGTTACATATACCCTCCGCTTCTATCCGCAGCCGTAACTAAACACTTCTTCGAAATCATATGGCAGAGGGAGCCCAGAATTTAACACAAAAGTGAAATCAGAGGCCCTGATCAGATACCACACTCTTCCAACGACACCTTTTATCGCTTGAGAAATTCCTTGGTGTATACTCCAAAAAATGTGTCCTCCGAGTGATCAGCTGCTCGTTAAAGGAAAAAATAAAGTAAAGGTCAACACGCAGCTTGCGTGTGATTACTAAAACGGTCATTCTTTGATTTAGCTCCGCATTTGTATACACAACGATAGTTAAGGCCCTCCTCCTTCCTCCCTTGTCTTGGAAAATATCAGTGCATTTCGCATCTAGTTTGTCTAGTGAGTTCAACCTTGGTTAAGATTAAACGAACGTCTGTAGGATTTCCGAAGCTGCACTGGATTTTTTCAGCTGTTGCATTGGTCCCGGACTTGGGAGACCATTTATTTTCCGTGATTTCATTAACTCTCCTCGGTCCATGCTCTCAGGCGGGAGTGGCACATATTTAACTTAACGGCTCACAGACTAGGATTATACTTAACATGTTCGCGTGGCCTCTATTTCTATAAAGGCACAAGTTATTGTCAGGTATTAGGTAATAACCTCCCCAAATGATATTTTTTTTACGACGTATACGCTCAAAACAAGGCTGAATCTGTTGTCCCTGCTGCAAAACGAAACCAACCTCTCACGGTGCCAATATTAGGTCTAAACGAGGCGTGAATAGAATTCGTTTGCGCCTGACATATTCGGAGGTAACAGTGGGCCTGTTCGATTTTCCACTTCTGGCTGCCCGGGGCTGCCCGCGGGCTGCCAGAGGCGAGAGCCGGTCATTCGTTTTTCTCGGGCAGCCGAAACGTCACTTCCAGCGGCGCCGGAACGTATTCGATTTTTCTGGGTCGGCTACTTCTGGCTCCCCGCAAGCTGCCAGAGCCGCCCGGGCGTTCGTGGTCTGGCGGTGAGCTGGCACCGATCTGGCAGATAGCAGACGACGCTGCTAGCAGACGACAAAAGGAGAGCGGCACGGCCAGTTTCAAAATGAAATGCGAATATTTTTCGTTATTTTGGATTTGAATGTTTGGAGTTTATTTATTTCATATTAAAAATCACTTTCGCGCACATTTCAGTTGATTTTGATTTTTCTTATTGCAATACCAGTTTTTTTGAACGAGAAGTGAGATGACATATGATTCGCCCCTAACCGGTCATTTGCGGTGCGTCTTCCGGCTGACATGGAGGGCCTATTTCAGCTCGCGTGGGCGAGAACGGCGCCGCAATTTTAGATGAAGGCATGTCTCTGTTTATTACTTCATATAAGGGGTTCTAAGCGAGTACATTCGTTGTCCGCGCGCCATGAATGAAAGTTTTTTTATTCCTTCGGAAATGCAAAAAAGCTCTCCCGCAGCACTTTGCGTAGTCGGCACTGCCAGGAAAGCCGGCGAACACGTAGATGAACACTATCGTCTGCATAGTAGATCCCCTGGAGTACGATGGAGTAAAACTTCTTGCGATTGTAGTAACTCCTTCGGACTCCGAGGGTCTAGAAATTCGACACCCATAAATCGCGCCGATCGATGTCCGGCAGTCCTCCGCTTCCTCAACGAACCAGTCTGGAACGCACGCATGTTTAGCTGCAATACTGCTCAGTCGGGCCAGAATATTTCCCGTCCGCTGATAGAAT
>JABSTR010001363.1:0-52391 GCA_013339765.2 Haemaphysalis longicornis | reverse complement strand
GAGAAAGAGTTTCTGTGCTAGGCGAAGAGGGCTGCAGGACGCTGTTCGAATGTTTCTGGGTACATTCGATTTTTCGACGAGATCGCTGGTTATGGAATTCCGCACCATGAGGTCTTCTCGCCATCTTGCTACCTTGAGCCGCATGGCTCACGGCTGTTCACTAATATCATAAAGTTAGTTTAAGACTCCGACCAGCTTCTTCTCCGTGGTGCTGCGGGCACGACCTTGACAACGCCGTCCCAGCAGTCTGCACAGGTAAGCTTGTATTTCACATTTTACATCGGGTTAATTGCTGTAAGACTTTCTAATATATCGACTGCGTTAAAAATGTGTGACAGAACATTTAGCTATAGCACGTGGAATGAAATGATGACATTGTTGCAAACATCTGGGGGTCTTTTACATCCAGACACTACTTCCCCCGGAAAATGTGATCTTCTTATTTGCTCCTATTTTCGATGTCCAGATTACAATTGAAAATTATTTCGAAAGTGGCCATTTCAAACGCCAAACTCCTGGGACAGCGGATGCTCTTTGAATGCTCAGTGACCGCGGATGCTGCCTTTGGAAAAAACTCGCGGCAACATTCTTAGTGCAGCCATTCATATACCGTGTTTCAATCAACATTCACTGCTCTAAAACATGCTGGTACCGTGTAGGCCTCTTTACTGAATCTCCAAGCCGCTTATTTCCACTTACTTTCACCTTTACTCCACACGCAGTATCTTTGGATATGGCCTTTACATGAAAAAAGCCAATTGGAACCAGTGGTGTTTAATCGTCGTGATAAATGATCTTTCCCGGGTAGCTCTGTTTGTTCAGACTTTCTTTCCGGTCATGTACGCGAAATTTGTTTGGTGTCGGGTCGGTTGCTATGCATACGACAATTTACCATATTGAAGGGGGTAGTAGTTTTAAGTGCATTCCCTTTAAACTGTCTGGTCGTTTCTGACTAGTCTCTTACAAGCCCGTGTTACGTCGGCATCATTTAGCCTGGAGAAGTACCAGCAAATTTAAACTTCTGGAGTGGTGTTCTGACACCCATAACCTCTGGTGCTCTTTCAAGCTTCCCTTTGCTTGGTATTGACTGTGCGACGAGTGAATATTTCGATGTCCGGTACCATCTCTCAATGTTCACCTCCGCTCTTTTTGGGGCACATTTAACTACGCGCTGCCGCAAGAAACTCTTCTTCTTGCTTGGCTGGTATTTTTTCGCGCCCCAGAAAGGACATATCAGGCTGCTTGCTAATTTTTTGCGCTTTATTAGTGCCTGTTTTCACTCTCATTATGGACCTTGCCAATCGCGTTTAAGGTGGAAATTATGTAGTATGCCGTGTAGACTCGAAAAACTTACTTTGCTCTTTTTGAAGGACATGTAGCATATATGCAGGGCAGTTAATTATTTTAGCTTTATAGCGCTTCTTTTGTGCGTTCGCTTTCTTGTTTGTTTTCTTTTGCATACCGCATTTGCAATTGCACAGCACTCGGCTGTTTCCGCTAGTCCCTAGAACGGGTGCGCGTTATGTCGTAGTTTTTGTTTGATTCAGTTTGCTATAATAATATGTTATTTACTTCAGGCGCTTGTGGGGCTACGTAATACCAACCCTTTTAAAAAAATGTTTGATATATTTTAGAAATATGCGTGCTTGCTTTTTAATTAGTTTTAATATACAGACGTTGATGTTTTTTATATACATCGTGCTTTTTTGTCAGACAATTTTCAGAAGACAAGGTCACCAAGACCATGTAGACCGTCGATAACAGCAACGGCTGAAACAAACATCATGCTTTACTTGTGGTTTCTAGCACACACACGAACAGCACAAATTCCAGACTATCCTGCCAGCACTTTTTATTAAAATAATAGCCCATCGGATCTATATATATATGGCGACTTTATAACCATGACTGGTTTATGCTTAACATATATCATATATAACTCGGACTCGCCATTTTAAAACAAAATGGCATTGAACCATTGTCTACACCAAGAAAATGTTCACAACACAACAGAACAAGATGTGGGCGTACTCTAAATTTAAGGATGAATGTCCGAAAATTCGCATCACCTACGCAGTAATCTACTACAGTTCGAGGGACACTGCCATTTTGAGGACTTGAGGTCATGGATTCTTTTGATCATCTTGATCTTCTTCCTTCAGTTCATGTTCTTTGGGTGTTGTCATCTATAGAATTCGCAAAAATTGTTACGAGCTTTTGGTTGCAAATAGGCTGCTACCCGGTAATGTGTAGGGTATTTCGGGCTTCTGCTTCCTCAGGAGTGGCCAGGGGCGTGTCGGGGAGGTGGAAGGTGGCTGAGCATATTGCGGCCCTCAATAAGGGACACCCTCAAGTATTATCGTACAAAACTTTTCCGAGATCGAGAGGGCGCTATTAAGCACAGCTGCTTTTGATCAAGCATTTTATTTTTCTAAGAAAGAAAAATATCTGCCGCAAATATGCTTGATTCGTGTACAAATGTAGGGCAGTCTTCTGCCACCCCAGCCGCTCCTCCGCCCTCTACTCCCACCCCTCACGCTCTTTTCTTCTCCTCTCGCTCCTCTCGCTCCTCTGGCGGGTTTCCCCGCCTTCTCACTGCTCGCGCGCTATCAGTTTGGACAGCGTACATCTTTTTTTTTATCCCTTGTTTCTTGTTTTGCTTGGAACAGCACGAGTGGGCGATCTGTTCTTGTAAAGACGATAGTTCTTCCTGGTCTACTCAGGCGTGAAAATTTGTCTGGCTGTCTCTCTCGATTCAGCCACCCGACCAAAAGTTGAAAAAAATTTTTAAACGAGATGTTGGTACAGGAAAAACTTTGCAAACCACTAAGTCTGGAGATACACCTTACACGTACAACATTGTCCAGCTAAACAAAAAATTTAGGCATTTTAGAAGCCAAGCTTGAATATACGAATGATATTTGCATTAAAAATACTTTTTTTCCTTCAAAATACGTGACTAGTGATAATGTTTTCACCGAAAACTTAAAAGACAAAAGGCGGTCGCGCTCGGCCCTAGACTCGTAGTGGCATATTAGGTCCAACAGTAACTAAAGGTCCCAGGACGAGCGAGACGGAAGGTCAACAGCATGAGAGGTGAGCGGGAAAGAGAAGATGTATTTACGCGGCAGGGGCGACAGAAAACTTTAGGCACAGAAACTTTCGACGACAATTGCAGCAAACTCAGCAGACACGCCACCTATTTTTTGTGCTTTATCTCGCGCAAGGTGCAGCCTTTCTGCGCCATTCTGAACGTGTTGTTATTTTCACTTGCTACCCTAAGAACCGACCCAACGCATTCTTAACAATAATAATGGGGGTACAACTTGAAAAGTACTTATGTTCTACCTCAAATGTGACTGAGCTTTCCTTTGTGGTTATTGATGGGGACATATATGACCTACGCTGAGAGTTTCGTTACCTTGGAATGGTTGTGTTAATGTTCTGTTCTGTTCGACGGAATGGTGAATCCAAGGAAAGAATAAAGTTTCGCGTTAAGCTGGCTCAAAAAAGATCGTTTAAGGGGTTTTGTGAGGTAGGTTTGTACCTCAGTCCACCCTGTTTTTTTCCTTAACTTTTTTCTGGCTTTGTACCAATTGTCACTCGAACATTTGTTGCTAGACTCCACCGAAACTTCCTATTGGGATCAAGGGCCTTCTCGGGTTTAGAAATCTCGTTATGATGCAACACTTTAAGAAAGTGTCCTCGTATCTGCTTACTTCTCTGCAAATGTCGTCAAAATACTACAGCCTTCTGCGTCTCCTGTAACGTAACGTCTCTCCTTTTTCTCCCACCCACCCTACACGCTCTTCGGCTCCCGTCTCTCTCGTCCCATAATAAATGTGATAGAGGTTTGCTAAAATCAATTCAATTCTGCCTTGGCACTGCTCGCGTGCCATCACTTGGCACCTTTTCTTACTGCTTGGCTAGGAGAGTGCCGCCAAGAGGTTGAGGCTGGAGCGCGAGCTGTTATTGCATTTTGTGGTCAAAATAATTTTTAAGGCGTTTCCTGCTGCACTGCTAATATGAGTTTAGTCTTATGGCAATGCCAATGGTTTCTTTTTGCTGAACAGCACTGGCAAGTATGAAGCATTCCGCTATATTTGTGACAGAGAGAGACAGACAGACAGACAGACAAGGAAATTTTCACGCCTAAGTAGACTAAGAACGACTCACCTTCAAAGGGAATGTTTATATATGCGGGCAATAACATTGTGTTAACACGGCAAAAATATGCGATTACAACGACAAAAGCCACTGCGACATGAAATGCACTGAAACCTCACAGCACCGCTCTGTTATTTCATGAAAACCATGTGTGGTGAGGACAATACTTAGCCTGATATCTCATTATGAGAAATGCGGGGCATTTAAATATATATTAATTAGCGCATTTTTCAGTTCCAGGTAACAACTAACCTTTGCAACTCAGATCTATCGCTCTCATAACTCGATCCCTGACTAACTCTACTAACTTTACTGAAGAAACCAACGAAACGCTACCATCTTCAACTTTTCAATTCGCGGCAGTAGTTGTTTTGAATATATTGACAATACGCTTGTATAGAGATGTTGTCTGAGCCTCACGCAGCAAGGGTATTAAAACTCAAAAATTATTTCCCAGTCTTCCCTTTCTCAGGAACAAAATGAAGCGGCCGAGGCCCAGCGGCGCTCAAAAAAGAAGAGCCAAAAAAGAAAGAGAAAGGATGCTGCAGAGCATGTCAATGCGGAGATATGTCACGAATCAACTTCCTTCGTCTAAGGAGCATCATGAAGAGAAAGAGGTCATAACCTCTGAAAGCCATCTAACAGAACAAAGGGAGCACTTTCAACCTGCGCAGGCAAGTGCATCCGGGACTGTGGAGGGACCGAGAGATCAGCAGCCTGTATGTCAGCCAGCCGGCACGTTCGTAGTCGCATTGGAGGAGTGAAGAGAGCAGGAGCCTTTGGGTATTCAGGATCCAACATCTTAAGACGGGAAGCAACAAGAGCCCGAGCACAAGAGCATGCAGTACAGCGAGTGCACCACTGCAGATGAACTTATAGAAGCCAGCACGTCAGCG
Source organism: Haemaphysalis longicornis (assembly GCA_013339765.2). Taxonomy (NCBI): domain Eukaryota; kingdom Metazoa; phylum Arthropoda; class Arachnida; order Ixodida; family Ixodidae; genus Haemaphysalis; species Haemaphysalis longicornis. The sequence continues at coordinate 47,328 of JABSTR010001363.1, read as the reverse complement.
GGTACAGAGGTTGAAGGAACTATACAGCATTGTAAAGACTCTCAAGACAGCCGGTTGCAGGGCGTGCAGGAGACGGAGCAGCATCAGCCCTTCACTGTTGTTGCTTTGGCGGACCAGCACGACTGCTTCAATGAAGGCGTTTTTTGTGATGCCGGAGCGTGGCCGACACCCATACCAGATGACCTGCGAGTCGGCCTGGTAAAGACAGGGAGCGCGCCGATGCAGAACAAAGATGGTCCGTTCCCCACACGCAAAAGGGCAGCAGGAGAAGGGAAAGTCGTGAGCAGACATTTAACGAAGTCCTGGTTTTACAAATGCTTAGCAGACGGCAGTCAAGTACTAAAAACATGGCTAGTATATTCAAAATCAAGAAAGTGTGTGTACTGCTTTTGTTGCAAACTTTTCGCAGGCTGTAGGTCCTCGACGACATCCGCTTTCATCACTGGATTTAACACATGGTGGAAGCTGAACCCCAAGGTCCCAGAGCACGAATCTTCGGAGTTGCACATGTCCTGTTATGAGCAATGGAAGGCCATGGAAATCAGCTTGAAAAAAAACTGCGCTATTGATGCTGCTCTGCAACTGGAAAAGGAGGTGGAGAAAAAACGTTGGAGAGACATTCTACATCGTCTTTTAGACATTGTTCTCTTTCTTTCTAGAATGAACCTCCCTTTCCGTGGGCACAGAGAAAGCGTGGACTCTGACAACAAATGGAACATTTTGGAGTTAGTGGAGTTCCTGTCGAATTACGACGTGACATTGAAAGAACACTTTACCAGAATTACAACTGCTATTCCTTCTCAGGGGAGAGTGGCGTCTTATTTATCGCCGTCCACTCAGAACGAATTCATCCACCTACTTGGAGATCACGTAAGGAAGGAAATAATTCGGGACATGAAAAAGGGTAAATACTTCGGTATAATGTTTGACAGTACCCCAGATGTCTCGCATACTGATCAGATGTGTGAAGTGGTAAGGTACGTACACATTGAAAATGGAGAGGTAGCAGCTAAGTAATCCTTCTTGGGATTTTTTGAAATCGAGGGAAAAACTGCTGCAGAGCTGACAGAGCAGATCTTGAAGCAACTCCAGGATGGGTTAGACATTAACCTTTGTCGCTGTCAATGTTACGACAACGCAGCTACTATGGCAGGTATTCACGGCGCTGGTCAGACTAGAATGAGAGGGGTAAATAAGAAAGCTTTGTTTGTTCCATGCGCGAATCACTCTTTGAATTTATGTGGTGTGCATTCTTTTGAGAGTGTGAACGCATGTTTGACATTTTTGGCACATTAGAAGCTGTTTACTCGTTTTTTTTCGGCCTCACCTCAGCGGTGGCAGTTCCTTAAAAACGCCGGTGTTGCCGTAAAAAAAGCTTAGTCAGACGAGGTGGAGTGCACACTACGATACTGTGCATGCTGCAGAACAGAAGCTCGATGACGTTATCGCTACTTTAGAGGATCTCTGTGACACTAAGTACTGCACCGAAACAAGAAGGGGGCTTTGAACCTTGTGGCCTGTTGTTTGAATTTTTTTTTTTTTGAGCTTTCTTTATTTCTGGAGGCAAGTTCTAGAGGAAGTTAATCACACTCAGAAGTATTTGCAGACAGAAGGAATGAGTCTAGAAAACTGCACAAGGAAGCTCAGGGCTCTGAAGATATTCCTTGAGGAATCGCGCCGAGGTCGTGGAGAAGGCATGCACGAGGAACCGAAAAATGCGACTGGTTGAACTGAGATGTTAAGGAGTCCGGTTGTAAATTAATACCAGGAGAAACAGGAAAAGACACATGTTTAAGTGCCGAGGTAAGAAGGGCAATGCTCCAATGCTTAGAGCTTTCATGTGGAGCTGGCACGCGTTCAGGCATGGAAAAAGTGATGTCGTTTTTGGCATTATTCAAACCTTTAATTTTTGGGGAAGAGGATAAGCTACTTAGTCTCGCAAAATGCGACTGGTTTTTGAAGAACATCGTCTTGGAGATTATGCGATAGCATACTCCTTAAGGCCACTAAGATCCGAGTCCAAAAGTTGGACTGTACTTAACTTACTGGAGTACGTTGCTAATTAATTTTTTCGACAGCCTCCCCCATTAGTCATCTTTCGAGTTCTTAACTGTGTGTGTGTCTTTGGCATCGTGCAGGCTTCTCAAAAAAAGTTAAAAAAACTGCTCTGCGATCAACTAAGATGAAAGCAGGCTATCTACCCCTGGCGATAAGTCAATGGAGAGGGAATACATAAAAAGACATTTTGAGCTATCATAAGAAGTAAGAAAAAAATACCCAAGGTAATTTTAAAGCAGAAAGGTCCATTTTGCTCATTCAAAGAGAAAATGCTTAGGGTTTTTTTTTATTTAAGGGGCCCTGAAAGGCATGTTGAGCACACTAAATGAAGTCGCGCATCGTTGTGGCCAAGTCACCTGCCAAGTATTACTTCTTTTACGCGCGCGGAAGCTCACACTTTTTTCAGTTGGCTTTTTTCTCCACCCTTTCCTTCGTGTTTTGGACCCGCCATCTTCAAGTTCTACATCATGATTCCAATGTTGTCATGAGCAGACATTTTTGGGCGGCTTTCACGCATCGGGCAAAGAGATAGTCGTCTTCAGGTCGGCTCGCCGGCTGATCTGCCCAGCGAGTGCTTTAATTTTACGACAAAACGAAACAAGTGTAAACAAACGCTTAACCTTTGTATTGAAGCAACAGGATAACAACGTTGATTTTATCTACGTGAGTAAGTACCATAAAGAAAGTCCCGTGGCACTCTTTGGTGCAACCAGAGAACGCCCTGAGCCGAATGCCCGGGTTCGCTTACATTGTATTCAACTTCAAAACAACAGAGATGCGTTTCGAACGAACGCAACGTCACAACAGTTGGCAAGTTGAACCGCGATTGAAGAGGAGTTGCCTCCTCCTGCCCGTCGTAAATCGCACTCACCTTACACCCCGGTTTGCGGGGGACGAGGAGTCACAATTGGCGCGCAAGCGAGAAGGCTTTGCGCACATGCACATACCCCGCGAGTTTGAGTGGTACGTCGCTCCAAAGATTCCAGAATGGGGCACTATCCACCCGCAGAAGTGATAATGTGACATCGCGAAACACGCGTCCACAAAACACCGGAGGCGATGCACACACACTCACACAGCTTCGGTCGCTGCATGTTAGCTGCAGCTTCGTTCGGAAAAGTTACGACGATACAGAGCTGCGGTAGGGCGACTTAACCACTCACGTATTTAAAAACACAGGGGCAAAGAACAGGTTCTGGCAAAAAATCTTTCCTCCATTATAGTGCCTGAAATATACCGGCGTTGCCGAGGGCGGGCTCCAGGCGGGCGCGGGAGCGATGTACGCGCGCCCGTCTGCCGCTTGGGGCGTGCCGTGCGGGAGTGTGCGCGTTCATCCGGCCCCGAGCAGATCGCGCGGGTACCTCCGAGCTGCGTAGCAGACGAGCGGCAGAACTTTCCATTCCCCTCCGAAAGCGAGCGAAAGCGACGGGGATTCTTCGCGCACCAAAAAGTCCCGACCATTCGACAAAAACATCGTCGCGCGACAAAGCGACGGAATTTCGCTCTCAATCGCTGTCGCAAGTGCGAACGGGCCTTGCGCAACTGCCCCACATAAAACAAGCTCTTGTGTGTGAGCTACGGTTGATATCTGCACGTTACACTGTGTGCAGTGTATTTAAACGATGAAGGTTTGAAACTACGCGCTCGGCTGCAGCTTTGTAAACGCAAGCGGTTCACTACGCACGCTATTTTGCTGTTAAAGTTTTAAAGCGTTTGTGCTCTGCTAAAACGCTAAATTTTGCGTCCCGCTCGTGAACCGCGATGGGAGTTTTAGTAAGCATCTCATCAGTTTTGCCTAGCGACACAAAGTACGGCGCCATCTGCAAATGTTTTCCGAAATGTCTCGCCGGCTATCTGCTAGCGGAGTGCCGGAGTGTTTGGACATTTTACGACACCAAACAATGCAAAAAAACGCTTTCCCGTCAGTGTTGTGCAACAATGGGTGCAGCTTGAGAACACGGGTTCTCGGATCGATAGCGTTGGTTTGCTCTTCGCCTTCACGTTATCGCCGCTGAAAAGATCGATCCGGCGCGTTTTGACGGGTTCTGTGCGGTTGAAAAATGTCTTTTTTCATGCCGCCGGTAGAGAATTACAAAGCAAAATAACACCCGGCACCAGCGGGGCCACATTGCGCTTTTTGATAAACATGGCGCGGTGAAAAGGGAAATGCGCACGATTCTCCCCACGCGGACTGCGAGTTCGCCGCCGTAATGCAGCCCGGCAGCTACGTACACCGCGGAAGGGCAAGGCCAGGCCGCACACATGCGGCCAGGTCATTCGTTCGCTTTTCCAGCCTGTGTCCATGGTGTTTACAGAGATAAAAAGCCGAAAGCTGGCCCGTAGCAGACCATTTGGGAGCGCAATGCGGAAGTACGTCACCGCTGAGGAGCGGAGCATTGGGAGGGAGGCCAACAGAGAAGAAACAGTTGAAAGAGGAGGAAAACGGCGCGAGATAATTCGCGGTTTTTGATTTACATTTCTCGCTAATAACTTCGCTTTAACACAAAATTCTTCAGGAGGATTGCTAATACATTGTTTTTTTACATTATCCATGCATCGGCGGAAGGCATTTCAGACCCCTTTAAGGTCATGCAATAACGCCTGCTTACCTACTTTGTCGACCAGGAGGTATTATTATCTCAACGAACACTAGTCTCAAAATGCCCCGTTTCAAATTCTTCACAGAAAAAAATGGGCCGCGTATAGACTTGCTGCGTTGCAATGTTGCCGAAAGACCATAGCTTGCTACATCCCCTGCAGCGTCACAAGCTCTCGTCTCCCTTTCCATCCCTCAGGCTCTTCCCCTCCTCTCTTGCTCCTCCAACGGTTAATGCATGTTTATTTTCTCATTGCAATTAAATTTTCCCGCACTCGCAACTCGACGTCCTCCTGACATGTGTCCTCTCCAATACGATATCCCCGTAAGTGAGAACGCGCGGAACTCTCCTTTGTTCTTATGGCCTTTGTTTTCTACCGGAAAAACTAGTTACAGTGTATTCTTTAATTAAGTGTTGCCCTGTAGTTTGGGTACGGACATTTTGCGGCATTTTTTTTCTTGGCGCTGTGTAAGATGAACAAGCATCACCCACCCCAGTCCTTTTAGTACGTTGGTCTTTAGTAGTTTTGTGGCATTTGTAGGTAGCAGTTTTTCTATGTATACTTATTGCTGAACAGTTGTTGCAACTTTTGGCTGAGTGGTTGAAGGAAGTGACACAGACAGACCAAAATTTTGGGGAAGTAAGACTTGTTTTTCCTGTGATCGTGTATTCGTCATACCAAATTTGGTTCGTTGGCTGCCCTCCACGTGTACAGATTAACCCCATGTAGCAATTATGACTTGGTTTTTATATGTACAGCATGTCTTGCTGTTCTGTTGCTACTTTTTTATACATTGTCTCCTTTTTATCCATGGACACACGTTGTATATTGTCCATTATGTCGTATTAGACGTTCACCGGAACTGCATTGTTTATTCGTGTGTTGTGTAGTCCGAAGCCCTCACTCTAAAGAAAACCTGCAAGGTTTGTTCATTTCTTTGCAATAATGGATATGTCGATCTTGTTCTTTCAACCCTTTATTAAAAAGAAATAACTGAGTAATTTAGAAAATAAAGGAAAATAAAATAAATAAAATAAAGGCATACAAAAAAATACATAAAATAAAGTCATACAAAAAATAAATAAAATAAAGGCATGCATAAAATAAAGGCATACATAAAGCATAAAACAAAGGCATACATAAAGGCATACAAAAAAGACTACATTTATCAGGCTAACGTACTATCCAACCAACAATTTTTTGACGTTGCTACCATGTGTGCCCTGCTTTTCCACAATACACTATTCTACCCTTGGAACGAATGCCAACATGTTGCAACAATGCACAAGATACGCTGAATACTACCAGGGCAAGGCTGTCTGATTAAGTTATCAGACTGCCTGAAACTATCAGCGACAAGCTTCAACGAGAGGACTGTGCCTCGCGACAGTACAGAACTTTTTTTTAAAATGGCTGCTACGATAACTAGCTGCTGTACAAAATGTGCTCATGTCGTTTTGTTCTCTTTACGTCTAGTTTGTGGCGTTGTGCCTGATGAGTAGTAACCTTCTTCGCATAAGCTTGAAATTGTCTTGCAGCAATACGTGACCTGCAACCACATTTCTCGTTGTTTGGTGATTTTATTTCATTTGAAACTGCTGGCAATGAAGAGTTGCCGAGGTGCTGGAGCAAAAAACGACGTGTATAACAATCTCCCTAAGCCCCTTTGCACCAGCAGCATTTGGAAGTAAGGTATAAGGGAAATCGCTGCAGTGTTCTAAGTGGCATCATATGTTACTTATGTGCTTGAATGGATTTGTCATGGCAGCGCCTCGTATGAGATGTTTTGTTTGCACTGAGGATGTGTACTTTTTCCTCTCACTAAAGGTGTTGTACTTGTATGTGATTTTAAGTCAAGGCTTGCAGTGTAATTCAATGTATGTAATATGTAATTAAAAAAATTTGAATTTACGGTGCAGTTGCAATTTTGTAACACATCCCTGGCTTAGTGTCGTTTTCAATGGTATCAAAAAAGCAGCTTTGCGATTTTTGTGCGTGTAGAGTACACTGCTTATAATGAATTCATTTACAATATTCTGAGGCTCATTGTAAGACACGGTAAAATGTGACTCATATTACGGGCATGGGGAGGTCATTGAATGCAACTTTGTTTTCATTAAATGCACCTTTGTTTTAATGGGATAAAGAAGACTGAGTGTCAGGTTTGTCGAAAGTGCCTCCCGTATAAAAATAAGCAGCTGAATAGAAGTGTAAGCAGCTGTTTGAGCATCTGGACTGTAAAGCAGGAGAAAAGTATTTTTTATTTTTGTTTCACAACTTCTATATAGCTAACTTGTTTGGGAGACGTTTTAAAGTTTCCTTTTGATGCGCTAGAATCGGTATGTTAATTTACAATTTCGTATAAAACTTTGTCAACTATCAAATTAATTTGTGAAGTAGGTTTTAACCTAAGACAATATTAAATAAGACATTTTTGACGAATTACCGCGTGTTTTCTCTTGCATTAAACTATACATTAATTGAGCTATGAAAATCGAGACAGCATTAACCTTAACTACGTCTGTATTTTTGGCAAGCTTAGCAGCTGCGCACACGCAACAGCACTTGCCCTGTTTCCACTTAACATCTTGTTTTTACTCAAGCCATCTTATGAAAATTTTATAAGACTCCAGAAATACACGGTGTGCAGGTATTCGATGGAGTAAACTGAAAAAAAAAACCTTTTGCCAAGCAGAAGGAAATACGTTAAGCAGATATAAAATTCACTGGAACCTTTAGGGACTAACACAGCCATTTAAGCCAATCTATGCATATCCGATATTTAGCAAAGGCACCCTAAGCACCCTAAAGCCTGGTCCCCAAGACACACAATATTCTCTGAAACCCCTCCAAGTAATACAGACTAGTAAGGTGATCCGAAAACTCGGCCCATCAAGGGTGTGATACAAAACGTCATTAGCCAGGCGCAGACAACCGAGCTGAAGAAAACACCTTTTTTTATGTAATATGCCCTTGGCATATTTACGAGTTTCGCTCACCAAAAAAATAGAAATTAGTTTCACCCTCGCCTACACGAACATCCAGCAGTGGGCCGTCCAAACGGCCGAAGACGCCACCAGGAGTCAAGGTATCTTGGCCGTCGTCTAAGCCGCCACGGGCCTGAAAAGGACTATTCTTTGGAGTAAATAAATTTATTTACGATAATACGATAAATACGATAGGGAATTTCAGTTCCGAGTTGGGTGTCTGATGGAGCCTAAATGGCCTATTTCCTACAGCTTCACATCAATTGCCTTAAAATGCTGCCGGCAGTTTTTCATGCAGCATGGTGACGGTTCCCAAATTCCCAAAACTTCCGAAGGATGTCACTCTGTTTCAGTAGCGCGGATTCATATAATTTGCTTAGTGTAGTTTAGAAAATTACGATTCCCTTCCTTATAAAATAGCCACATATGTACGCAGTATGACCGCATCGCAATCGCCAGCCCCAAATTTCATTCTAAAGCTAACCGCGTGAGCATGCCGTGCTAGTCCACAAACCCGATTCTATGTAGCGCTCACGCAGTGGCGTATAATCCGTCGCGGGTGATGATGACAGAATTGAGCTATAGTCATCACTTTAAGGGCAAGTGCACCCCGAAGTATGTCTGGTGTTTTCCTCCCATCAGACAGCGGTTAGGAACCCGTGGTCCCTACAGGCGTTATCTGTGAATTGGGAGAGATCACATTGAATCCCAGGAAGTAGAGCAGAGCAAAGCAGCCTCTCACTGCTCATTACATCTTATACGTGTACCTTGCTTAAGGTCCTGCAGTTTATTGGAGCTTTGAGAGACATGTGTTGTGTTCTGCAGGCTGCAATATTCACCACCAACATCCATCCGTGTACCTATCGGGATAGTTACGTTGGCATATGTGAGGATAAATGACGTTATTTTAAGAGAATGTGCCACAGGCAACTGTTTGCCATTCGTTTGCGCATTGTTTTATTGTTAAATTGCAGTGATGGACGAAAAACGACCCGCCGAGAAATGCTTTCTTTACGCCCCACTTCCGTAAAAGCTTTGCTGATAAAACGTTGCGACATCGATTGAAAAAACTTGAAACACAGTTTCGAATTAAAATGTCTGCAACGCAATTAACAAAATTTAGAACTGAATTTCAGTGTCCCTTGAAACAGTGGGCTTAATAATTCGTATTTCTTTATGGAAGTGAACACATAAGCTGGGAATGTCACCATACTTGCTATATACAGCCGACATTTCTGACTCCCCTAACAACAGCTCAGAGACTACTACATTAGTAACGAGAGAATCGCCCTCATTACGAACCACTGCTATTATACATTTCAATAGGAGAAAATGCAACCATCGCGTAGTTCAAAAAAGTTGTGTGAAAATTAATATCAATAAACTGTACACTCACGTTACAAAAAAAAAAACTTTAACAAATTTCAAACTTTAAAAAAATAAATTTTGAAAAAAATTGTGGTACTTTCGTTTGACACCAGCTAAACAACAATTTTTTATTTTAAAGTTTTAGTTGTAATTTGCGTCAATTTAGAAAAACAAATCTTAAAATATATTTGTTTAATCACGACCATAAATGGGAAACTTCAACCAATTATCACTCGTTTTCTCTCTAAGTAAGCTGGACAGTTTAATCAGCTACAAAAATCAATAGAGCCATAACCCTAAGTTGTTATTTTCGCTAATACTGGGGTGCGCCCATATAACACCACTTGCCCTTTTTTATTTTCAATAATACTTTCACCAAGCCATCTTATGAAAATATTATAAGACAGCATAAATACACAGGGTTCAGGTATTGGACGGAGCACACTTAACAATAACCTTTTGCCAAGCAGGAGGGCATCCTTTAGGAAAAATGAAGTTCACTGGAACTTTTAAGGTACTAACACAGCCATTTATGCCAATCTATACGTTTCCTATATTTGGCAAAAGCATCCAAAACAGGAAACATCAACATATGATGCGTTTTTTTCGCGATGAGCAAGACACACCAAACGAGAATTTGAGACACAAGCGGAAGTTCGTTAACGGACCTAAATACAACGCTATCAAAGTATTATCTGATATATTTTACTCTACGGCTAGGGCAAAATTATGGCCACAAGTAATTAAAAATTTTGCGGTGAATATCAGCAGTATTGGAGTGTTAGTTACAAAACAGCGCAAATGACGAGGGCTAAGAAAGAAGGCACAGACAAGCGCTTATCTGTGCCTTCTTTCTTAGTCCTCGTCATTTGCGCTGTTTTGTAAGTTCAGAATAAACCAACTGGCCCCAATCCAAACGCAATGGTTTGATAAGATGGGATTGGGCTCATTTTGAAATGACATACAAAAGGTGATGGGGTATTCTAAAGAAAACGTTATTTCATTGACTTTCAAGAATGGTGCGGCGAAGATTTCTATGGAAAGGCATTAAACATATGCAAATGGACTTCGAGAGCAGTAGAACTATACATTTAGAACAGGTGGGTTCTCTTGGCACAATTAGCAGCTCTTTTTGAATACTTCGCTAGGGCAATTTTCTTGCGCACGCCTGAAGGCACTCACAAAGTAAGCAAGGTCGTCATTGACTTGCCATGAATTTGCAAAACTCTTCACAAGAAGGCTGCTCATACATTGTTGTTCAGCTTAGTTAAGTGGCTCGTACCCTCGAGGGGGGGGGGGGCTGCTTTACCAAGGCTTGCAAGCTGCGGCTATTTAGTTAAGTACTGAAATAATAAATATAGTAGGAACACGTATATATATATGTCATGAGTCAAGGGAAATCCCCGCAAGGACGACGAAGGAAGAAGAGAAGGAGAAAGAGATCGAGGCAGGGGTGGAAGAAGAGACCCGGCTCACGAAGAGGGAAGCCTGGGGTTACGCGACCCAACACACCGACGTCGCCACACAAGCCTGGGCGGGAGCGGGCCGACGGCGCTTCGGCTCCGGTCTCCCGACGTTCTGCCAAACCCACGTCTTGGCGGCTCCAGCGGCGACGGGTGCGCGTCTGCGGTCAGCGGCATCGTATCGTCGTCCTGTGCTACGACGGCCCCCATAACAGTGACGCTATCGAACCGAGTCGCACTACACCAGTACCCAGCATCGCGGTGACAGAACGCGTACATCAGCATGGCCATGCGGCGACTTCCATCCCGTCGAAACCCATGACTTAAGTAAGCATTGCATTTTGTAGAACATCTTCCTAGGACTAAATGACGACGTAAAGGAGAGTCATCTAAGGACATTGTATATTTGCGTTGGCGAGAGTGTGATAGTTTGTCAATACGTGTGGTTTCTTTTCTCTGGTTTCTTATTGACGGAAGTTTGCTGTGTGATAAATATCGTTTCCCAATCATGTCAGGGTTTCCCATGCCCTTCTTCTTTGCCGGTCAGGACGCGTGGCATAATATTTGGCGAGCCTGCCAGGATTCTTGGCAACCCAACTGCCAGGATCGGCCCGGTGTCACGTGTTTCGCCTGCTTAGAAGAATGGATTGGGAAAAAGTGCTATCGTTAGTTCAAACGCTCGGTTGAACAAAGAGCAGGCATTTCGAATAATTGAAGAAGAGAGTCAGAAACAGCAAGAAAAGTTTGAGGGAGAAAAAAGAGAATTGGAAAAACAGATACAACAGACAGAGTCACAGCTGCGCCTTGTGGAGAGTAGCGTCGGAAAGGCAGAGAGCATTGAACCCGCCGCACGTGAGATGAAATGCATGCGCACTGCAGAAAGCGATAATGTGGAGAGTAAGACAGATGGAAAAGATACAAACGTCTCGTGGCAGACCGAGGAGGAAGAAGTAGCGTTCAAAGTGCGAGATGGGAAACGTGGGTGCGTATGGCACGGTGGAAGGCAAGCCACAGGAAAATGGGCGCATCGAGAGTGTGCCAGCCAAATACAGTTTTCTGTCCACAGATGCTTTTTGCGGTTCCTATAAAGACAGAGAGGTCCTCGCACAGCGAATGAAGACAGACAAGGTCTTTTCTGAAATGAGTACTTGTGGTAGCAAGACTACGTTGAAATGCCGAGTTCCTCCTCATATGGCGAAAGCCGCCAGTACGCAGGCTAGGGTCGCTTCTGGAAAGGGCAGGGAAAATATTGGCCTTGTTACGGCAATCACAGAAGCTGAGCCATTCTCAGAGTTTGCAGATCAACTAGGGCCGCACTATAAAGATGAAAGGTCTACTGTCGATACAGACACGCGAAAGAAGGACTTGTACAGGGATGTTATGCTTGAGCTAGTAGCCGCTGGCAAATATGTTTGGCGAGGCCCAGATAAGCAGTCTCGGGCGACCACCAGAAAGCAACAACATGCATCCCCAAGAAAGAGCTCGGAGCAACGAGAAGAGGAGAGCTGGACACGTAGACAAGTTCTGGAGCGCCAGCATAGTCCTTTTGAGAATGACTGGCAAACTGGAAAACTGCACAAGCTATCCCACGCAACCAGGCGGACATCTCAACGACTGACCACAATGCGAAGCAGCAAAAGCAGGTTCGAAATTGAGAAACAGCAAGGTCGGCCACGTCAAGGGAAATCCGTTGCGTCACAAGCTGAAAGAACTGTACCGAGAATTCCGTGTGATCGAAAAAAGGGGATGATCAGATTGTGTCGGTACCTTCAGATACCGTTGAGAGAATGCTCATGTGACAGCTCTGGTAAAGGTCAAAAGACAGCTTTTTTGAGAAACCGAAGCGGTAGCTTGGAGAAGGATGTTAAATGGGCTCGCTGGAAGAAAGTGAAAATGAAGCACTCGGGTTACGGAGCCGACCGCTATCACGGACTGGATATAGCAGGAAAAGGGGCTGATACAGAAAGAGAACAGTTTACTTCTGCAGAAAGAGTAAGACAGAATTGTGATTGTACTCAAAAAACCTCATCGTATAGATGTATTCAGAGGTGTGTATTGGTCAATTGTAGTTAGAGAAGTGTTGAACTGTGAACTGTGTGAACTGTGAACTGGGAATTGAGGTGAAATGTGGGGAGCGGACATGTCTAAGGTGGGGTTAGAGATTGTGAGGGGCTGCTTGCGCTATTAGGGAGAAATGTGCGAACAGGAAGTGTATGGTTCATGGCCAACAGTGAAGTGTACGGTGATCAAGAAAGTGATGGTGAACAATGGGTGATGACTGCGGTGAACAATGACTGCGTGATAGTGAACGTTCTGAGCTTGAACAATGTGACTGTGAAGAATAAGTGCGCGAAGAGATAACAGGGGCTCTGGGCTTAAGGTTAATCTTTGTCTCCCTGAGGGAGCTTGGGGAGAAGTTTTTTGGAAAAAAACTCGTGAAGAGAGGGCTAGTGTCATGAGTCAAGGGAAATCCCCGCAAGGACGACGAAGGAAGAAGAGAAGGAAGAAAAGAGATCGAGGCAGGGGTGGAAGAAGAGACACGGCTCACGAAGAGCGAAGCATGGGGTGACGCGACCCAAACCACCGACGTCGCCACACAAGCCTGGGCGGGAGCGGGCCGACGGCGCTTCGGCTCCGGTCTCTCGACGTTCTGCCAACCCGTCTTGGCGGCTCCAGCGGCGACGGGCGCGCGTCTGCGGTCAGCGACATCGTATCTTCGTCCTCTGCTACGACGGCCCCCATAACGGTGACGCTATCAAACCGAGTCGCATACACCAGTACCCAGCATCGTGGTGACAGAACGTTACATCAGCATGGCCATGCGGCGAACTCCATCCCGTCGTAACCCAGACTTAAGTAAGCATTGCTTTTGTCGAACATCTTCCTAGGACTAAATGACGACGTAAAGGAGAGTCATCGAAGGACATTGTAATATTGCGTTGGCGAGAGTGTGATAGTTGTCAATACGTGTGGGTTTCTTTTCTCTGGTTTTTCTCGACGGAAGTTGGCGTGTGATAAATATCTTTTCCCAAACATGTCCGGGCTTCCCATGTCCTTCTTTTTTGCCGGTCAGGACGCGTGACAGTTTCCTCCGCTCCTCTCGCTATGTGTGTTTAGACCCTGTATTGGCATTCGTGAGCTACTGGGGGCCATGTGGCGCCTATCTACATTCGCAACAACGTTCTTCAAACATAATTCACTCCCAGGGGTTTTTCTTCCGTTTTTTTTTCCCTCTCTCTTTCTACAGTACGCGGAATGCGGCACGTGACGTCATTCTGAGCCGCTGAGCGGTCCCTCACCCTACCTTTCAAGTTTCCGCTGTTCGACCTTCGTATTCGTCAGTGTCTGCTTCTGAGAACCCCCTTTCTTCTGCCTCTCCTTTTCTCCCCTCTTTCTCTATTTCTAATTGCCTCGTTCTTTATACTCCTTTTTCTCCTGTTTTCATTTTCCCCTCTCCTTGCTTTGTATCGCCGCTCGCCTGGGGAGAGACATGTATATGTGCCGCTGAGATTATTGTACATGTTTGCTTTCATTTTTTTTTGTATCTTTTCTGTGCTCTCGCACAGGCCTCAAATAAAGCACGTCTTTCTCTCTCTCTCTCTTTCTGGCAAGAAAGACAGGTAGAGGGCAAAATTCCCTCTCTCGTGAATGTGTATCGTAGAGCATATTCAGTCACTTGTAATTTTCCCTGAGCAGACCAGACCACTGGTCGAAACTGTCGAAATAAAGTATTTGTTAGTGTTTTCCAAGTGGTCGCACCCAAAGTTTTTGTATATATATATATATATATATATATATATATATATATTATACAATTGTTATGTGCCTGCAATCACCTATTCCTGTATGGTAGGTAAAATAAAAAACGGCAGGGTTGTATTAGCAGGCATGCAGAATGACACGTAGAGGAGCATGAATTGAAATGTGTCACCAGCTCACTGGTGACCACTCTGGAAATCTCGATTTACACATCGCAACCTATTGGCTTTTGTTACAACCTTTGTAGGAAGAGATAACCAAAGCAATATCTATTTATTTACTAATATTTGTCCTCAATTTCAATACGGTTGTTTCTTAAAATGTTATAAGGGATTTGACATAATCTCTTCCCAGCAGCACTGTGTTATTCAAGCTTTTCTACCTTATACAATATCGGCGTTTTACTACTTTATTTATTGAACTAACTGTTGGTGTTTTCGGCAAAATAGTTACCAAAACTACCTAAAAAAGGAAGAAACTAGAAATATCTTCTTACAGTAAAAAGGGTTTATTTGCAGCGTTAAATGAAAAAAAAAACATTGAAGGGCGTGGCCACTGGTGCTGTGGTCAGTAGGAGTGCGAATCGTCCGGTACTTCTTCAGCTCAAACCCTTGACCCATACCTTGCATTGGGATTGGCTTAGAGCAGTTTAACGTTCACACTACACTGTTTCGATCGTGATATTTAAAATACGCCCCCACAAACTGTTGCGGTGCAAGCGGTATATTTGCAGCGATAAATAGAACAGCTTGTAAGGAGGTGGCCAGTGGTCCTGCGTTCAGTAAGAGTGCGTTTCGTCCGAAACTTCTGATGCTGAACCCCTTCACACATACCTTGCATGAGGATTGGTTGCAAGCACTTTAACCGCCCTGCTGTACAGCTTCAATAGAAACAATATTATAATCCAACCATTATTTACCCCTCAACATTGTTCATCTGTTATCTATATTATCGCCGTCAACAGGTTACGCACTCGGCGATGTTCGTTCTTTTTGCCAATTCGATTACAAGTTGCACTCAAAACTGCTAATCTAAGTAACTGTTAAGCTTCTTGGAAGGAACCATGCTCATTTTGTTTTTCTCAGACGAACTCTATTGTCGCCTATTCTTATAGCGTGAGATAAAAGGAATTTTAGGCGCACCATCAAGGAAGGAAATGGCATACTTTTCCCACAATTATTGGCATGCAGGAACAACAATTGTAGGCAGAATATTTATGTGCGTTTTTTTTTATCACACACACAATTCGCTTGCCGATTCCCTTCACATTCCCCACCGCAATATGCGTTTGTTGTTTTCATTCACGTAAACATCTGTGAAAAATTTCTCTAATGTCACCTCTGCTATGTTTTACTCAAGTTGGCTTACGGGGACCGTTGACATCAAAATCGAAGCGTTTGGCCTGGTTCTGTTAGCTATATTGCACTGTCTTCAAAACGGAAGTGAAAGCACAACGCAGGTGGAAGTGAGCCGTTGAGTAAAGGGCAAAAAAACAGGAACCAAACATTGCAAGGGTAGAAAGAGCACGACAACGGTTAACTTTAGGGTGAAATTTTATACTGACACGTGACCATAGCCCTTCCCAGCGAATATAAGGTGAATATACAAAAAACAACGTATCCACAGTCACTCAAACAATACAGGGCACACTCTCCCTACAAACCCATGAACCCCGCTTCCCGCAAAACCAAGCTCGTGTAGCACAAAATAGCACATAAGATCGACAATATAAGATCGCCTTATCAGCACCTCACATCATGAATTGTTGTGTTTAGAATATGTATTTTTTTTCATCTGCTGATGGTCTGTAAGGCTGCATTAATATTTTTATCCTTGACTGGGCATTCTTTCGCTTAGCCATGCGTGCCTGCAAAACGGTTCACTCAATCGATCACTAAAATTGCACGGCAAACAAGCTGCGTACTACCTTTACAAATATTATTGTTAGGACACTTCAGCCTCACAATTCGTGGTTATCGTGTGGAGTAAAAACATATTATACGAATTATTTGGTGCTTGACCCCTGCGCATCTGCTTCGAGAGCTGCTCAACGCACCACTGAGCGATTTTTCTGTTTATTGGGCACGTAACACTGCTGGAGTGTACTCAGACTCCGAAATTACCCGTCGTGGGGCCCAACGTTTCACTCTGTGGCTTTATGTTTTCAACATGACTACCAAAATTTCTAAAAACTACGGGCCATCTCCCCTATCATACAAACTGCAAACGGGCGGAGGATGAAGTGTGTAGGTGTATTCGTTGGTACTTGGAGTTTTTGCCCATTGAAATGAAACGTTTGAGGGGAGAAGTGTACTGTTTGCTGTGACTCTCGTGTTTTTGACAAAAGCGTTTAAGCCCGAGATGAAACATTCAAGCGGGAGGCGTTGGAACATGGGGGTAACGGGTTTCAGTGCCGTGACCACATGATACGATGAGGACATGAGCCGACGACGATATGAAACGGTGTCAGCCCCAGCCGCTAATGATATTCGCCCCCAAAGCAGTACTCCGGGAGACATCAGCCACTACTCTAATCTCAAACTGTGATTAGAGCGTGGGTAGAGGTGACTAGGATGACTTCTTTATCATTCTTTGCTCTGGCTGCTCTAATTTCTCGTTTGTTTGTCTAGAGTATAAAAAACAATGCGCTGGTATGAACGCACACTACACACAAAAGCAGAGTTGCTGGAAAGAGATGACTGCAAATAAATCACTGCGTTCAGATAACAACCAGAAGACTTGAGTCCGCCGGCTGATCTGTGTCACATACAATCACACAGTCTTTGTTAAACTGATCATGGCACGCGTGTTTTAATTGCAACTGAAATATTAGAAAAGAAGTATCTCTGGCCGGCAAATTCATGTGTGTGCTTTGTCAGATGTATATGGCTTACCAGCGACAGTATCATCCTTTCAACGAGGGCTTTATATGATGCATTTTTTTTGGAATGAATGGACCTCCCAACACCCGGCTTGCGCTTACTGTTAATCAAATCTTGAACTCCTCACAAGGCAATCGCGAGCAATGGATCGAGATTGAAAAAAAATTGATTTGTCAACTTTTTGAAGAAAAGCTTTTGATGGCTATAACCAAGGATTTTATGGCTACTGCGAGTGTGCTCGTGAGACGGTCTTTTGTGAAAGGCACCTTGCGAAGACCGAGCTCAAAGCAATAAGAACCTCAAGTTATCAAACTTTGATATTAACTTGCTCACTTCTCCTTGCGAAAGTGTTGTCGCACATATGCTATTGTGCTTACAACCCAAGCCTTTTGGAGAGATTGATGTTACGCTGGTCGTTAGTAGCCGTTTTTTTACTTTGTACATTGAAGCCTACTCCGGAAGAAAATGAGATGGGAATTCCGCTTGACCTTGGTTATGCGAGGGTAAACATAGAGGGTAGGGGAATATGGAGTTTCAGCATAGGGGATAGGGTACTATACACCAGGGTAGGTGTAAACGTGTCCCGGATACACATACCTGCACGGGAAGGGCAATGAGGGTCACGATTTACCTCATCTAATGATCGGGTGCGGTGAGGTGGCCTGCCTCTTCAAGCTGAAGGAATGCTACCATTTCCAATCGGGTTTCAATACACACCGATAATTGCGTAGCATACGCCTGCCGTTATGCAGACTCACTACTCTTTTAGTTGTGCCCCCTAACTGCGCCCACATCAATGCAAATCAGAGGCTATGGAGAACCTGCAATAGATATTGCGTCTACGAGATGCGATTGTGTATCTACGGTACGAGGTGCAGCCTTGAAATAGTTCAAGAGTGCGCACGCCAGTATAGAAGACGTTTTTTTCAACCACCAATATTGCTCGATATGAAACGTGTAGGACAAACTTTGTTTGATAATGACCACACAAGGGAAGGCAAAGAATATAAAAACCATATTAGCAGCTTCGTTGCGTTACCTCTTTCAGCATTCACAAAGGCGGTGAATACTTTAAACGCGCAGAATAATAATACCCGTGGTGCGCGTGTCAAGAACCGTGCAAAAATTCTTCATTGTTTTTATGGGCAATGGAAGGGTTAACAATTTTGAGTTACAGAACTTTAAGAAACACGCGTAGGTTCTTCCTCCCGTCAAAGAATATAAACCATTAAACAAAATGTCACACAGTCAAACGCCAGAATCACGTTCTCGAAATCGGCAAAAATATCCCCATGTCGTCTTTCAAAGCCAAATAAGCCATTTGCTCGGTTTTTTGCTATAGCTGAAACATCTGGCACTTTCGATCATCGCCAATCAGTGCCTTCTCTAGACGTATAAATGCATCTAGTCGGCTACAAATATACCGCTTATTGTTCAGAAGGCAATTCCACAGCGGTGTTATGGAGCTCTCAGGAATCGTGATATCATATGAACTATTGATTAGTGAGTATATGCTTGTTCGTTTCCTGAGAGGCTGTCCATTAAAATACAGTAACCGGCAAAACGTTTTTTGGAACTACAATGAGTCTATCTTATAGTATTCTTAAGAACAAAGACTGAACACTCCTGAAATTTGTTCTTTTAGGCAGCGCATGCGCCAAAACGTATTGTTAACATGTACTCCTAAACAGTAGCTACACTAGGGGTCGTGCAATAAAACCCTTATTCACAATACAAACACTGCAACAATAAATCAATATACGACCATATATTAATTCGAAACATTGGCCGACAGGCCGCCAATGGAATCTGAACCTGGCAACGTTTAACGTGCGAACCTTATCTAGCGAAGCAAGTCTCGAGGTGTTGTTCGAGGAATTAGAGGGCATTAAATGGGATGTAATAGGGCTTAGCGAGGTTAGGAGGGCAGGCGAAGCCTTTACGGTGCTGAAAAATGGACACGTATTATGTTACCGTGGTCTAGAGGACAGAAGAGAACTGAGAGTGGGATTTCTAGTCAATAAAAGCATAGCTGGCAACATAGACGAATACTACAGCATTAACAAAAGGGTAGCAGCTCTTGTAATTAGGCTCAATAAGAGGTACAAGCTCAAGGTGGTGCAGGGCTACGCGCCCACATCCAGCCACGACGACCAAGTAGTGGAACGGTTCTATGAAGATGTGGAATCGGCAATGGCTAAAGTAAAAACGCAGTATATTGTAGTTATGGGGGACTTCAATGCTAAAGTAGGCAAGAATCAGGCTGGAGACAAGGCAGTTGGGAACTATGGTCTGGGCTGTAGAAATAGCAAGGGGGGACCTACTAGTTGAGTTTGCAGAACGGAATAACCTACGCATAATGAATACCTTCTTCTGTAAACGGGAGAGTCGGAAGTGGACCTGGAGGAGCCCGAATGGGAGCACAAAAATGAAATAGACTTCATATTATGCGATAACCCTGGCGTCGTGCAGGATGTGGAAGTGCTCGGAAGGGTAAGGTGTAGTGACCACCGTATGGTAAGATCTCGAATTAGGCTAGAGTTGAGGAGGGACCGCAACAAGCTAGTACGAAAGAAGCCGATAAATGAGCAAACATTAAGACGTAAAGTAGAAGAATTCAGGATCGCGCTGCAGAACCGATATTCCGCCCCTTAACGAGGGAAGCCGAGCTTACGACACAAAAGGAAGCCAGCGACAACCTTACATGCATTCTCACGGAGTGTGCAGTAGAAGTCGGGGGCACTATGGCTAGACAGGATACTGGTAAACTTTCACAGGAGGACGAAAGATCTAATTAGGAAACGGCAAACCATGAGAATCTCTACCCGCAGCTGACAAAATAGAACTAGCAGAGCTCTCGAAGTTAATCAATAAGGCAAGACAGCTGACATACGGAAGTATATTATGGAGAGGATCGAATACGCTGTAAAGAACGGAGGTAGCCTGAAAGCAGTAAAGAGACGTCTTGGCGTGGGGAAAAATCAGATGTATGCACTTAAGGATAAGCAAGGCAATGTCATTACAAATAGGGATAAAATAGTCACAGTGGCCGAGGAGTTCTATAGGGATCTGTACAGTAGCCGGGACATACAGGATAATGCCGAACGAGACAGTAGTTCAGAGGAGATAGACATCCCACCAGTAACGACCGAAGAAGTAAGGAAGGCTTTGAAAGAAATGAAAGGGGGCAAAGCACCTGGTGACGATCAGATAACAGCAGACCTCTTGAAGGATGGCGGGAGAAATCGTACTTGAAAAACTGGCAAACCTGTATACGCAATGCCTAATGACCGCAATGGTACCGGAATCTTGGAAGAACGCGAACATCATCCTAATCCATAAAAAGAAAGGCGACATGCATGAAGGACTTGAAAAACTACAGGCCGATCAGCTTACTGTCAGTCGTCTACAAGGTATTACCAAGGTAATCGCTAACCGAATCTCTGCAACCTTAGATTTCAGTCAACCTAAAGAACATGCAGGGTTCCGTAAAGGTTATTCAACAATGGACCATATTCACACGATCAATCAGGTAATAGAGAAATGCGCTGAGTATACTCAACCCCTATATATAGCCTTCATAGATTATGAGAAAGCATTTGACTCGGTCGAAACCCTAGCAGTCATTCAGGCATTACGAAACCAGGGGGTAGATGAGCATTATGTAAGAATACTAGAGGATATCTATAATAGGTCTACAGCTACCATCATCCTCCATAAGGAGAGCAGTAAAATACCTATAAGGGTGTCAGACAAGGAGACACAATCTCTCCGATGTTATTCACAGCATGCTTACAAGAAGTATTCAGAACGTTGGATTGGGAACAGGTGGGAGTACGGGTTAATGGAGAATACCTCAGTAACCTCAGATTTGCTGATGACGTTGCCTTGCTAAGCAACTCGGGGGACGAATTGCAAAGCATGGTTTCCGCACTGGGCGAACAGAGTAGAACCGTGGGCCTCAAAATTAATATGCAGAAAACTAAAGTAATGATCAATAACCTCGGGACAGCACAGCAGTTTGAGATAGGGGGCGAGGCAGTGGAAGTGGTAAGCGAATATATCTAGGTAGGCCAAGTTGTGACCCCAGATCCCAACCATGAGGCAGAGATAATTAGAAGGATCAGAATGGGGTGGGGTGCATATGGCAGACATTATCAGATAATAAATAGCAGCCTACCATTGTCGTTGAAGAAGAAAGTGTATGACAGCTGCATCTTACCAGTACTCACCTACGGGGCAGAAACTTGGAGGCTCACTAAGAGGGTTCAACTTAAATTGAGAACGACTCAGCGGGCAATGGAGCGGAAATGATAGGTGTAACATTAAGGGACAAGAAAGAGAGCGGAGTGGGTCAGGGAGCAAACTGGTGTTAAAGACATATTATAGAAATAAGAAGAAGAAATGGACGTGGGCAGGGCATAAAATGCGAAGGCAAGATAACCGCTGGTCATTAAGGGTAAGAGAGTGGATCCCTAGAGAAAGCAAGCGTTGCAGGGGCGGCAGAAAGAAAGAAAGGAGATGGGCAGATGAGATCAAGAAGTTTGCGGGATAAATTGGTCACAGTTGGCACAGGACCGAGGTAATTGGAGAATAATGGGAGAGGCCTTTGCCCTGCAGTGGGCGTAGACAGGCTGGTGATGATGATGATTAATTCGAAGCGAAAACATACTCTGATATATAACAATATTTATTGAAATTTCTATACTGATTTCCCCAGCACATTTATGGGGAGTTATTTCTGCTTCTTGAAAATTCGCTGGTGACTCTTCAACTTCAGAGAACATAAATCGAAAAGCAGGAGTAAGCCGTTGCTTTCTTCGGTTAAATAAGGAATTTAGATGCTCCTCCAAAAGGCAACATTTCAGAAAAATTTAGAATGCTCTCAATGACAATTTTTCTGAAGCTGTACCCGAAATTTCAAACGAAGATTTAATAAAGATGCTTGTAACCGATTTGCCGGGTGAGTTTTTTTAGAATGATTGCACTTTCGTAAAAAGGTTTTGGATTTTGGGAGTACAGCCTATTATATATTAAACAGGCACAAAAGATGCTTGGAAGACATTACTTTACAAAACCTAAACTCCCCATTTCTTCTTGCTCTCCCCACCATAACCAAAGTTTTATGCAGATTTATTAAAATCTGATTTTTTTTTTAAATTACACCTATATACTTTGTAAACGTTTTGTCATTTATCCCATGATAATTTATGCTCCTGCAGCAAACAGAATGGTTTTGTTATGAGTTGTTATGAAAATGACGCCCACCTCCCGTCGCAGGAACCCTGGTGTGATGCGACGCTGAGGGGGTTCAAGCGCAAGCGGAGAGCAACCGTCGACCGAAAGGCCGCCGGAGAGCGGCACACCGGTTATATGAGCAGTGCGGCCGAAGGAGAGGAGACCGCGGAGAGAGGGCCGCGGCTATGACGCAACACAATCCAACATATTTCAATTTAATCCAATCCAATCAAAATCCAATACAATCCAGTCCAAGCCATTCCAAGTCATGCCAAGCCAAGCCAAGCCAATCCAAGCCAAGCCAATCCAATCGAATCCAATCCAATGCCCCTCGCGAGAGAGTGTCCGCTATCGGAGAGAAGAGGGAGAGAGTGGCGGCGGACAACAACGAACGCACGCGGACAACAAGCGGACGCACGCAGGAAGGACAGGGCCGCCGACAAGAGATGCTCTCAGCGTCGCATCTAATAATATATACACAGCTTTTTTTAACAGTTCTTTGGACGCTGGAGTATACTGTTCTGTGCAATGCGCAATGCAGTGGTTTGGGATCGTTTCCACTATCAGGAATGTCTGTCAATATCATAATGATGACTCATTGCCAAATATTTTACCTTCCTTAATTTTATATATCATGTTGTCCCTACTTTTCTTGAAGAGATATAGAATTGTTGCATGCATTTCAAAACTGCGCTTGGTATGAAAGTGTTTAGGCCAAAATACAAATAGTCTTAGGAATGATCCTCTATTGTTATTCATTAAATATTTGCCCTCTGGTAAAGCTGCAAACTTTTGCTCCAAAAGCTTAGAATTGTATTTTTTGCCTATTTTAAAATGTATAAAACAAAAAGTTTGGTCGCTGCAGATTTTTTATTACTTTTTGACGTGTTTGTTAAAAGGACCAAAAAAAGAAAAAAAGGCTGCAAGTAAAATATTACGAGCTTATGAGATTACGAGTTTACGAGTCCTAAAAAGGTTGCCAACTGTATTTGCTGCGTTTAAGTAAACAGAAGTTACTCATTGTTTTATTTAGTTCAATATTCTGAACGCGGCTGATGGCGTTACAAGGATGAGTGGGGAGTGTTTTAAAATGCAAAGTATAGCGTTATTAGGTAAAACCGCTTCGGTTTTGGTGGCAATAGAGGTGGGGAGGATGATTTTTTCGCCAAAAATAAACGTGAATTGGAGCCGAAATTGGTACAGAAATCTTACATTTCTGGTCAAAGCGTGCAGAAATGTAGGTGTGTGTTAAACAATTTCATTTTTAGAAATATTCCAGTATATTTGTGAAAAAAGGTTCAAAGGTGCAGTTTTTTCTGCCGTGTCGTACGTAGGAAGGTTGAGGATTCCTTTCATTTATGACATACTCGCTGTTCGGAAATAATTCAAAACGATGAAAAGAGAGGCACGGTTTTGAGTATAATGAGGTGAGGAGAAACACAATAAGCAATACGAATTTCAGATAGCGGAAGCCTGTCCTAACAAATCTTATATACAGCCGTTAATTAAGGAAGCAGGAGATAATTGTAGGTTAAGATTTAAGTAACCAATGAGCCGATTATTAGTGTCAGCTTCATAATCTACTTATGTTTGTCATAAAATGTGACAACTGATGTCCAATCCAATTTGCGTGCACATCTAAACTCGTGTGAGCGGTGTATTGCTGAATAAATGCGAATGAAGACAAGGGGCTGTCACATGATGGAGGTTCTCATTGGTTGGCGCTTAGTACAGTTAAGCTACAAGACAAACAAAACCCTATGCTTAAACAATGTCCAGGTCAGTTTGCAGTAGCAAGCAGTCGGTAGTAGTGGATATTTATCGGTACATGACGCTGTTGTCTGCGAGAAGCCTGGTGAGAAAAAACACGATTAAGCAGATCGTAATGATTATTAGAGAAAAGCGTTGCAGATAACCCAGAACCTTGTGGTGCGCCACATGTAAGTAGAAAAGTGAGGGAGCCGCAATCATTACTGTAACGTATTTGGTAACACCCGTTAGGAAATGTTAAATCCTCTTGTTGTTTTGAGCTCAAAGTTATCTTTAATTTTAAAAACACTACCCGATGACATACTGTGTCGATTGCTTTTTGAAGTCTAGGAAAACGCAAATAACGGAGGAACTTCTTTCGATGCCTGGAAAAATGTCGTTATTAAATGCAATACGTGGGTTTCTCAAGAGTAGTTTTTTTTAAACATACTGCTGTTTACAAAAAGCTGTTAGTTTCAACAATTTAATAATTCGGAGTGAAGAACATGCTCCACCAGTTTTCATAAAACACTTGTAAGCATGAGCGGACTGTTGTGGCCCGGGTGAATAAACTGGGTAAAGTCTTCTCAGGCACAGCCACCGCCTTCAACTCAGATGGCAGTGCAGAGAATTTGATAAACTGCAAAAAATTCACGAACAGATGAGTGACAAGTACGTGGCTGTGATTTTAAAAGTATTGAGATAATCCCATCAATATCAGGCAAAGTGGGAAAATAAAATTCAACTATTTGGGGATGGCAAACTAATCGGTTAAAATTTGGTCCATGAGTGGAAAGGAGGTATCGCAGCACTGGTTGCCTCTGATGAAGCAACCTTTGAAAATTTAACATTAAATAGACCTAGCAGTTCGACACAAGTCATTTTTGGCACCGCCCCACCACGTTGTCTATAATATAGCTTGATAGCGTTTTGTGACTGTTTACACTTTTCCGAATTTTCCTAGATTTACTTCATAACAAGGAAGGAAGGGTGTTGAAAAATAACGCGTGCGTTGCAATCTTACTCAGTAATTACCGCTTTTAAAATATCTCTTGTTTCAAATGAGACTACAGAACGGAGGCTTCCTAAAAAGAAACACAGAGCTTTTAAAAATGCAGTTGTAAGTACTACATATTGTAGAAGTTTCTGTATTTACATTGCTTGCAAAATCTTTGTGACACATAATAGCACGGTACTTATGCGATAATAATTATAATGAGAACACGTAAGGAGAACAAGAAAAAATTATACAGGAACAATATCTAGTGCATGCTTGTACTTACACGCCCATTTGTGATAATATGGCTACCTTACGCAGTTATCTGATGGTGAAATAGTGGGATGTAATTGTTTTTTATTGCGGAAGGTATTGACTACTGGCGTGAACCATAGGGTCAAAAACACGAATGTTTTCTTATGGGCGCAATAAATTTTCTCGTTAGTTTTTGCACCTTCTGTTTGAACATTTTATGTATATCTGCTACATTTCAAGTAAAAAACAGTTGAAATAGCTGTCGCGAAAAGATCAAGCTCTCACTTCCCAGAATTAAAATCCGTGCATTTGAAGTCTCCAGTTTTGTGCCTTGTTCATGACGGGAAGGCTCCACATTCTCAAGAAACATTATATTTGCATATTCTCCTTATCCTGGTAATTGAGCAATAGATGATGTCCTGATATTGCTAGTTGTGAGTTCAGGCCTAAAAAGTTCGATGAAGAAGGAGCTACGGGCGGGGTTGTATGAACACCTGAGTAAAAGTGGTAATAGGAGCTGGCCAATAGCTTTGCGATGCCATCACGCCATCTTATAATAAAAAAAAATGTTCTAAGACCAATTTATGAGATGGTGTTAACCGT
This sequence comes from Haemaphysalis longicornis, assembly GCA_013339765.2. Classification (NCBI taxonomy): domain Eukaryota; kingdom Metazoa; phylum Arthropoda; class Arachnida; order Ixodida; family Ixodidae; genus Haemaphysalis; species Haemaphysalis longicornis. The sequence continues at coordinate 21,371 of JABSTR010001363.1, read as the reverse complement.
GCAGGAATGCAGTGTAAGGCGTCATAAATATTGTCGGTTGCAAACTGGGTGGATGGTAGCCAGCGCAAAGAATGGAGTATTTGTATGTAAAGTGAATGCATGCGCAAAACTTTGTATAGAGATGTTGATTTAATCTGCTTGCGAGAGGTGCTGCGCTGATATTGCGATCAACCCGCCCATGCCCACTATTCCCTCTTGATCTAATCTACAAATTTGATATTCTTCGTCGAAGGGAACATCTCACTTTAACGTATCCTATTTTATAATCACTTCTCTGTGAGTACACACAATAGCGGCAAAGTCGTAGGTTCACAGACATATGGCGGCAGAGTCTTATGCTCTTTATTTTTTTATTACCTGCTAATGTTCGCTATAATCAAAGATAAAATGCATTTTTTAGATGCATTTCTCAAATGGATTTTTGAAATACGTCAGATGAAGCGATCATACTTTCAACTGCCACATGCCTAACTGATATCTGCGACTGTTCTTTCCATCGTTACTTGATAAGTATCTGAATGCTCCAGTATTTTTCCAAGCTCACCATGACAAGCCCTCACCACATCAGATTCACAACTTTAGAATGTTTACATAGTTAAAAAGTAACAACAACGGAGAAGTTCGGATTGGGAAAAGCAACAGAAACAAAATATTACCTGTTTCATTGATGCTAAGTAATGTCAAACACCTCTAGAAGAAAAGGAAACGGCTTCTGAGGAGACACTATTGCCGAAGCTTTTCTGCACCAAATGAGCGCCTCGGCGACATTACAGGCTCCTAAGCCAGTCCATGTAAAAAAAAACACTTCTTGGATACAGTTACATCTATTTGTGTATCATTAAGGAAGGAAGGTAATCAAATAAATTGAAAACGAATATAAAATCTGATCTTAAAAATCAACAAACTTTATGTTTACCAAAGTAAAGGTTCGAGTGAAGCAAATATTTCTTGGCGATTGTCGCAAGCTCTGAGAATGCAGAAGAACTAATATAAATGAATTTGAATTTTCACCGTCCTTTTAAAATTTTTTATGATGAATAGGTGTTGTCTACATGCATGCACGAATGCTGAGCGGGTTTAAGGTAAACCTGAATAGCTCTATACCTGAAGCAGTTATCGCAATGATAATTAAGACTTTTATACAGCACGTGCTACCGCCTTCTTTCACTAAAAAGTGTCAGTTGTACAGTGCAGCCAATATTGGCCGCGTATCGGCCTAGTACACTGCAACTCTCGACGAAATCCATTCGGTGTGCCGCCTTTGCCACGTAAAGGCTTTTCTTCACTCCGCCCTATACCTCTCAGGCTTTTGTTCTCTCATCTGACTTTTCATACAAGAAACACACGCGAGGTTCGCTCAAGGTTTTGTAATTTTTTGCGTTTCACTGCTGCAGCCACCTATTGCGACCTTTGGTTTTAGTTTAACCCAGAACATTTTAAACAATAGGACAACGTTTGAACCACAGTCAAGAAAGTTGCTCGATCCCATTTTTATTTTTAAGTTGAAATATCTTTTTGAACACATGTTTTTATGAGTTATCAGAAACAGTGAGCGCACACCTATTTTGTAATAAAAAAGCACCGTAATCAGTATTGTAAAATTATGTTTTGCACGAACAATTCGTAATCATTTATTTTTGCGGAATAAACTGCACAAGTATAAACTACGGTTTTAGTTTTTATGCTTTGAAAACGTTTTGCGTATGTAAACATCTTGTTCAATATCTCTTACCTTCAGGCTGCATGGCCAAATTATGAGGCACTCAGACGGACAGATTCAGACACACCTAAAGACGTACCACATTTTGGCTTAAATAGACCACGATTGAATGTCATAGGCAAAGAAAAAAACTTACTACGATGGTTAGACTTGAGAAGAATGAAATTAAGGAAGGGTAATACTAGCATAATAAATGTTTTGGGGTAAAAAATCACGTTTTTAAATCACAGTTTTTATTGCAAGGAGAGTCTTTTTTTAACTCACATCTCGTGTAAGACAAGACCGGCACTTATATACATGATATCAAACGTGCTCGTACATTCACTGCATTTGTCGTAATATAAAATCTGTAGCCTTATTGCTCTCTAAATCAATACAGCGAGGTTTGAATACACAGACTAAACGACAGCCACAATTCATCCGCTCTCTTGTTATGGTGAATTTATTTTATATACTTCCAAATTTAGAAATCCCAACGGCATCCCAGGAAACTAACACAAGAGATAAAATGATCCCATCCTGCTCAAAATGTGTAACGTAAACATTCAGACCGTCCATGAGAACAAAAAAACGGAGCCACAAATACAAATGTGGGCAGTGCAAATAGAAACCCAGGACATGAAGTGGGAGACTACACGAGTACTCGCAACGACATTGGGCTTGCGTCGCTCTGACTTCGTGTGGGCCGTATCTTCTTTTCTAGAAGCCATTAAGAATATGCTGCAGCTTGTTATATTCGTTATAATATAGAAATTGTAATCTACCAAGGCCAAAAATCCCGCAAAAACCAGAGAATTAAAATGTTAGTTGTAGTGTAAGTTACCATGGACGTTAAAAACTGTCGCGAACGTGATGGCATGATTTTTTATATGGGAATAAAATTGGCCAAAACAAAATCTTAAAACTGCACAAAGGTGTTGGTGACCTGGTGCCTGCATTGTAGTTATGACACTGGGGTGAACCACCAAACATTTTAGAGAAATTGTTTTTCTACATTTTGTGATGACCACATATATCGTTCTAAAATTTAGCATGAGTCAAAATTAGGTAAAAACAGTTCAAGGCTGCGTTGAGGTTTACTTGCAAAGTCATATCAAGGCCTGCACACACAGGCTCGCGATCTACAAATGATGGAACGAAAGGTATACAACACTGCAGAGTTGGTGGGGTAGTTTAAACAGTGTAAATTTGTGGGTGTTAGTAAGAAGGGTTTGGTTCAATGCAAATTTTCTTGTTGCTAAACGCGTTTGTCAAGACAGACAGAAAATTGAAAGGGTACACCACTGCTCTCACGGTAAATAGGATCTGCAATGTCTGTTGTGTACTTCATTGTGTACTTCGGTGTAGGCTGTACTAATTAGTGGAAAATTTCGGTAGTATGTTCAAGTGTACTATACTAGAATAAAGAAGGAGTATAGTTACTTTTAAGCAAAATAAATACGTCTACCAGAGTACTAAACATGCGTACTAAACGTTGCTTGTCGAACAATGTCGCGAATAATTTTCAGTGTATCATATTATCTATTGCTATGCCACTGTCTGGAAGACCTACACAAACAGCGAATGCCAAGCCCACTTTCCTTTTCAAGCCAGGTGTTTCTTTGAGATGAGACAAGTTGTGAATATTCACTAATATAAAATAAACAGTTTAGGGTGGCCTGTATACATCTTTCTTTTTGGAGCTTGTGATTAGTTTGTCTATGACAGTGCGCGCGTAGGAACCTAGAGAATATGCTTGAGAAACTACAATTCAAGCACTGGGCCTTAGGGCGAATAAAATAAAAAAAATACCAAGGAATAAGGTTTCATAAAAGCACTCTCCTGCAAATTTACCCCATAAGCTGGATCAAATAGAACAAAAAATTTGGATAGGCTGTGAACGCTGATCCAACCATGAGAAAAAAATTCCCCGGAAACTTTTTTTCGACGTAGGTCACAGAAAAATTGATCAAGCGTTTCTTTTATTAGGTTGAGAAGTTAAGGCTAAAAAGATTATTTTACAACCCAGCTATTTGCCCCTTGTCTACATAGGGAGCGCGATCTTGGTTTTTTTCTTAACTTTAAAAAAGTGATGTCTGATCAAGGTGCCCGTGAACAATGTATATAGAGTGACGCCTAGATAAAGTAACACCATCGGTTAACAAGCAATCCCGGCCATAAGGTACCTTCATCCAAATAAGAGAACTGTAACATGGGATGGCAGTTTTGCGGTACGAAAACACAATCGGAGGACCACCTGCGTAACAAATTATTCGGCAGATGGGCCGAGATTTAGCTCAAGACCACCACCTTCAATTTGGGACGAAATAAGAAAATGTTAGGGAAAATAATGTGTAATGATCGTATGAGTACCCGAGCGTAAGGTCATTGACAGAGGGAGGCCTTTGTCCTGCGAGAACAAAAATAGGCGGTTTATATATGATGAAGATGACGATTGTAAGAGGAATAGCAGGAATATAGCGAGAAGAATGGCGGAGCGACCAGTAGAGTTTATTGAAAAGTTCCAAGCGATTGCATGCCTGAATTAACACATCTCTAGGACACAATAGGGCACCAATAAAGCGAGGTTCACGGGGTTCATTCACGGGGTTCGAAAACAGTGTTCACGCTGACATATGGTGTTTATTTTTGAGGCAGCAATGGCCTGAGAGTAGGTAATATGACCAAGTATTTCAATTATGCTAGGGGCAAATAAATTCGTGGACAGGCAATGGTCATAAGCTTTACGTTTTGCTCAGTGGAACACCAGGCACATTACAAATCTTGCCTTGTTATTCCAACTAGTCGAGTTTTCAAAAATAGGGTGCAAAATTTTCGGAAGTTGCTTGCGTCGAAATGGTGGAGGAATACGTTTTTTACCAGTACCGTCATTCGTAGGCAGAGTCGTATTGTTTGGAAGAAATAAATATAGAATAGGTAATAATATTTTCGCCATACATCAATCGGAGCGGATTCATAAAGTCCCATGTTCTTCTAAATATCTACGCTAATACCAATATAGCAGTTTCAGTTGTATCTACGAATCTGTGTTATTTTACCAGAGCACTTGTCCTCTTTGATGAGAATGTTGGGAATGTGCTTGAGAAAGACAACGCGCAATAGCAAACTGGGCATTTAAGACTTGACGACAACTCGCATGTATACAATTTTCTAGCTGTTGCGTTGAGTGAACTTGATATATCCTGTTATATGCCTTGTTTTGTGCAACAACGCGCTGATTTGTGTCGGCTGGCTCGAAGAAATACTCAGTTTTCTGGCAATGTTTGAGGAGAAATTTCTTGGAAATAAAAGGCTACTGTAAGAGATTTTCTGAAACAATCTGGGATGTATTTATCCAAATTCGCAATCCATGCCTTTTTTAGCTGTATCCCCTAATTTTGGCACTGTTCAACTGAGGGCTGCCATGAGGGCTTGTCTGTGAAGTGAAGGGCGTGCATCCTTACTCTTTCGTACGCCACGTGACCAACCTTGGGATAAAAGGGAGAAGCTTTTGCGTTATGGTCACTTTCTCGAACTGTTTCTAGTATATCTAAGTAGTTCTTGACTTCAATTCATGTTTCAAGTAAAGAACGCTCTGTAGACGCATTCGTAGGCTCCATGAGATATTAGACCACTATATGCAAACCTGGGGATGCTTTCATGTACCATTTAACAACTATTGCTCCTTAAGTTTACCCTGAAAATGGTCATAAAGTGTTCCGTGGGCTGTTGGAATTTTCATGGGACACGGAATGCTAGGATAGGCTATGAAAGTGGCACTAGTTTCGTTGCTACGTGGATCGTAGACCGTAATCTTTGTTCTTGTTTCATTGAATCGTCTTTGCTGTTCATCTTCCGTGTATAATCAGTCTTTATGCATTGTGCCATCAACAAGAGTGGCAAATATCGACTGAGTCGACTTCTCCTTTCTCTTACAATAAAAAAACACTTCCTATCTCTCTCTCTCTCTCTCTCTCTCTCTCTCTCTCTTTCTCTCTTGCTCTCTCGCTCTCTCGCTCGCTCGCTCTTGGATTAGCCGACTACCTCTACCGTCGCAGCCCATAGAAGCAATTTGAAGTGCGAGGTATTCCAATCGAGGAATCCAGCTTGTGTCCCCCACAGAGCTGAAAATATACCTCTCCCAAAGCGGTTGAGGGTCAGCGCGATGCACCCACTCACCTTCGCTCTAATCACACAGGTTGCCGGACTTCGCCATCTCGCATGGATGCCACGGTACAATCCTGAACGAAGCTGAAATAGGGCAAATACAACACGCTCCGGGAATAGCTGTCATCACCATGTCCGTGTGCAGCAGACAACATAGGACGCAACAGCACACGCAAAACACGAATATATCGACATCGTATGCACAACTTTCGTTTGGTAGCTTTTACGTTGTAGCACTTATACACACGGCAGACGACTACTCAGTTCGGACCAGATGATTGGTGTCTAAGATAAAAAAAGCGGCAACTTGTGACGGTTAGCACAGAGGCACCGCCGAATGCAATGTTGCAAAGCCAAAGGCATGTGCTCTTGCGCGTTACCATAGACGGCAACACATGCTCCTGCATTCGTGATGTTAAATAACTTCTCTTGCAACGAAACTCCCATAATAGGCGTTTCAACGGTTACAGCACAACGCCTATTCGGGGACGGATACCGGATAAACGGTGTCATGTGCATGTAAACTGGAAAACGCATTGCTCCTAGAAGGCCCTGCTAAGAAAGTACCTAGTATTACTCTGTTTAAAAATTTCCGACAAACACGCCACTCTACCTCTCCGTCGTAGAAGCATTACAATCACTGTGGTGTATCAAGAAGCTTCTTCTGACACAAACCCTATTTAGAAGAGTTATTTTATTTCTCTTCTCGAGTAAGATATCTTTGCTGCCAGAAGCATTGCGTACTTGCAGACCAGAATATGGACCAGCTTTGTCTCAAACTTCACCGAGGAACATCACCAGTATAAAAAAATATGAGTTCAACTTCTATAAAGAATTCAGATAGCTAGGAAGTTTATCGCGGTCGCCAACTTTGAAACTGAGACCGGCAACGCCTCTATGCTCCAGCTTTTGTACACTACTAAGTTGGGTGAGTCCAACGTTCTCAAGAACAGAAATATCACCGAAAATGGATTCCCACCAACGCAAATCTGATCGTAACGGGTGTATAGTTTAGAGTGCTAAGCAACGACATGCATAAGAGTTGCTGCGTGACGACACCATCTAACAGTCGAGAAGCCTCTGGGCGGACAGAGCTGCGCTTTTTGGAAAAAAAGCCGCATGGCAGGTCTGTTTAGACAAGTTGCTACTAAAGGAACAAACCCTGACTAGGTAATGAACGTATCAATCGACCAGCAAAATTGTGGCAGGCAGACACTGAACGATATTGGAACTTTTGGTGCCTTTTTAACAGTGCCTGGACTTTCTAATTAAAACTGAAGCAAGAAACCAGCATTCAAACATGCAAAGACAGAGAAAAATAAAGAAATGGTTCAACTAAAAGTAAGACGATACCAGAAAAAAATATACGGAAGAAAGGAAAGCGGAAAAGGAACAAAAGACAACAAGCAAATTTGAGGAAGAGCAAAGCAACCAACAAAAAATAGTGCTAAATAGCGCCGTGAGGATGACCGAACAATTGTAGATGCAATCGAAAATAGCGTTTACGTGTTTGTGGCGTTGGTGTTATTGTTGGTGTGGTGGTATCGTAATGTTTTACTCTGAGCCTGGCGATGTGGGAAGTGGTACCTCGTACCAGGAGAAAATGAACGACCAAGATGTCTTTGCCCTGGATACCAGGAGTTGCTGGGCATCTAAGCTGGTACTGGTTTAGAGGTTCCCCCTTAGCACAGGAAGAGAAAGGGAAGTACGTAAATTTCGGAGGGCTGCGTTGTGTGCACGCCCTACGATCATATTCTCACGAAGCCAATGACGACGCAATTCTCTTCAAGGAAAATAAGTTTATTGGAGCGAACTTGCGCTCCCCTTAAAACTCAAATAATATACAGGCGGTGAAGAAGCATTCAACATAATGATGTGAGCTAACGAGCATCGGTGAATTTAATACTATGGCGTCTCATTTGCAAGTGTTTTATCTTTCGCCACGCTGGTTTTCGAACCGTCGACACACATCCAGAACATTGTAGATCAAGGAGGCTTATTCTACGCTAGTGACGTTATGGGGAAACAGTCTCTTTATTTGAATGAGATAGCCCGTGTGGCATAAAAATAAAGAATTGCACACACGCTTCGCTTGCGACACAGATAACAGAGCCTGGCGCGGCACCCTTGACGCACCTATGTTCAGATGGTGGCACTCCTTGGTGAAATAGGTGACCAAAATCAAAGGCTTTGATGGACTATGCCAAAACGTTCGATTTTCATTGCTTAAAGCGCGTGATGCCTCTTGCGACGAAAAAATCGCTGTTGGGAAGCTTTCTTTCGTCACTGTCTATGATAGCGTCGATATCAGGAGCAGCATTCTCACAGCAGACGGCGATTATCAAGCTTGCGCGGAGTGGCAGGTTGACGTGATCGTCGGCGATCCTGATAGAAAGACGGTGATCGGGGTTAAATAAGTAAACAACGGTGGTACAGGGGTTCACTGTGGTGCATCTATTTCTCGTGTAAACAAATATTTATAACTGCAATGACCGTGCTCACAGCATTTTTTAATTATAGCCACAATTTTCAGGTCGACCATTTTTAGTGTGGGTGCTTACCCCGAGGCGTGACGCAAAAGCTGCAATTATGTGTCTAAGTATTACAGTAATTACTAATTACGAATGAGCGCTGGCGGGTTTACCGATTGAGTAAAGTCAAGACAGACAAGTCTCGCCGCGGTTTGTGAATGGGGAATTCAGTTTGGCGTTAGCCAAGATCAAACTTTGATTACAGCTTTCACTCTATCTTCACCCAAGGCTAGCCACGGGCTTCTTACAATCGATGTCGTTTGTACGCTTCTACTTTTGTTCAAGCGTTTGAAGGCTTGATTCACAGCATGTTCTGCATTTCTAATATGTATTTTGGTGCTTTTAGGAGAACCAATAAAAATGCAGCCTCTGAAGAAATTGTAGGTGTGAAATATACGGGATCAAACTTCATTGCACGCTTGTTGTTTGCATACTTCTTTCCAGGGATTTACTAGGAATATTATTCGAATACAGCCGCTAATTATGTTTCCAACACCTTTACAGTAGCATTGCTCGCATTTTCAGAAATTTGAATTTCCCTAAATTCACATTGCGCATTGTGCAACGAAGCACAGAAAATACGACGACCGGGAGGAATAAATACAACCTAGCAGGGCACTACACACCGCACGGCCACCGGGCAGAGTGCTCGGTCCTATTTAATGTGTGCCTCGCGGTAGTCATTATTTCTTTCATGCTTAGTTTCTTCGTTATTTCACACTGTGGCCCACTGTCAAACAAGGAACCTTTGAGCCCGACGACATTCATTAGGACGCACTACGTAGGCCTGGCGCTGAACATCGTGCGAGTTTACGTTCGCAACAAGGAAATAGAAGAAGGCCTATAACGTGTTACCGCTCTTGTCCTAGAACAAAGTCACTCATACTGTCAAGTAGCAAAAGACGACGCATGTTTCAGGAAAGAAAAATGTTTGTTGGAGCGAACTTGTGCTCCCCAACCATCTGATTGAATTGTGGGGTGGCGAAACAGCAGTCAACAAAGTGACGTGCGAAGGCGAGTGTCGGCGAGTACAACAGCGCGGCCTCTGCTGTGCGGGCATTTATATTTCGGCGCGGATATTCCTTGAACCGTCGTATTACATTGAGAACTGTGTAGATAAAAGATGACTACGTAGGCTACGGACGTTTGGGTGGAACATGCTTCCTATCAAATCGCATAGCGCCTGCGGCTTACGAAAGGAAAAACACGGAGCACGTGATTCACAGGTGTAACAGCCTGGCTCAGCCGCGCGGAAAAAAACAAAAAATAAATAAATAAATAAATAGGCCGAATGCACGGTTCGCGGCATTTTCTCTCCTCTAAGAGTGCAACGACCCGAAGCTAAAAAAAAAACAGTAATAAAACAACAAACAAACACAAATACCATCATCTTGCGTAGTAAGTTTTTAGGCGAACCAAATTTACGACTTCAGGTCGCGTGCGTCATCGTTATACTCACAATCACCATCGGGGATCACATCGTTTGTGAGTAGCCCAGCAATTTGCAGAATCTGGTAGGGTCCGAAATACCAGCGGAGAAGCTTTTTACTGAGTTCGCATCATCGGATGGGAGTCCAAAACCACACGCGATCTCCTCGGTAGTACTCGGCGTGTCGGCGTCAGAGATTGTAGCGTACTCCATCCACTAGCCGCTGTTTCATTGTACGTACTTAAGCGAGCTGGCGGGCCTATTCCGGACGCTGAAGGGGTCCCTGTTCGTCGGCGTTGAGCTCATAGTCTTCGACGTTCGGAAGCATGGAGGCAAGTATCGTAATCAGGCATCTTACGTACACACTCTCGAACGGTGACATCTGCGTAGTACCGTGAATAGCCTTGGTGTACGCACACGTGACATGCGGAAGGACTTCGTCCGAAGTTATATGTCCGGCATCGACGTACATAGATCGCCCATCCGCGAATGCCTTGTTCATAAGTTCGGTTAACCCATTCGTTTGGGGTGGTATGCGGACGTTCTTCGGATATTCGTTTGGCTGCTTCGTAAGATTCGTTGGATAAGCTCCGCAGTAAAGGCCGTTCTGCGGTCCTTGATTAGGGCTTAGGGGATCCATCCCGCACTTAAACATTGTTTATGAAGAACTTCGCTATTGTTGTGCACTGCCCCTCGTGAGAGGGGCTGTCGCTGCGTATGGCGTCATGTAGTCTGTCGCTATGAGAATACACCTTCTCTCCGTGCGTTACGTAGGTAACGGGCCCAGGAGGTTCATTTTAATCCTGTGGCACGGTCTTCACTAGACGGCAATCGGCTTCCGAAGTCCTGCGGGACTCTTCGGCGGCGTTATTCGTCACTGGCAGTCACGGCAGCTCCAGACGTAGTGAGTGACGCCAGAAGTAGGCAGGGGTAAGTAGTACTTCGCGCAGTTTTCCAATAGCGCCATCTGTGCGGAGCTTTCCGAAAAATGGGTTATTCTATAACGCTTCCAAAATTTCGCCACAAATGTCTTCGGGGATGACAACGTGATCTGTCCTTGTTCTCTGGTTGAAACTTTTCTTCACCAGGAAATTAAGTTTCGGGTGGAATGCGAGAGCGTGGCATTTGAAGACCCTAGGTACTGTGATGTTGCGTCCTTAGAGGTAGTCGATTATGTCACATAGCTGGGGGTTGGCACGCTGCTGGGCAGTTTGGTAGCTCTCAGTCACGACTCCGAAGAACGCGCTTTCTTCATCGCAATCTTGTGGTAGTGGGTTGAATGTTACACGGAACAGGCTGTCGGCGTCGGAGTGTTTCCTGCGGTATTTATAGGCGATTGTAGTGTTGAAGGCACACGTGTACTGTTAAAGGCACACACATGTGTTGAAGGCACACGTGTTGAAGGCTCACGTGTAGTCTTGAAGGCACACGACGCACCACCAAAGATGGCCTCAGGGGTCTTTTATTTGGCGAGCCGACAAAGCCCCACGGTAGTGTATCACTACCTTGAATGATCTACCATGCAGGTATGGGGTAAATATTGAAAGGCGCATATAAAAGCGAGGCACTCTTTCTAAGAGAGTGAGCTGTTTTTCTATTACTTCGACAGATCAAGGCTTGCATAGGTGATTAAGTTTTTGTAACCGCTCTGGTTTTGAACGATTGCGGCACCCAAGCCTAAATCACTGTTGCCCATGTGCATTTTCATTTCGCCATTTTCGACGAAATGAGCACGCACGCACTAGTTTTGCAGGCGCTGCTGCAGCTTGCAGAATGCTTTTGTTGGGCGTGTGAGAGTGAGTAGCTCTGCAATGCGTGCGAAGTTAGCGACGAAGCGCTGGTATTATGCGCACAGTCCTAGAAACCTTCGCACGTACTTCTTGTCTTCCGGTCTTGGGAAGTTTGCTGTGGCTGAGATTTACACCCCGTCATGCAGGACCCTGGTGACGTTGATGACAAGGCGCGACTGGTTGAGTTCCTCGTTCACTAGGTGGCACGTTTAGGTTTCAGCGATAATTCCAACGTGCAATGAACTCAATTACAGACTCCAATATGATCGTTCAAATTTTGGGCGAATACCGCAACATCGTCGATGTTTACAAGGCAGGTGTTCCACCTAAGGCGTCTGCCACAGTTTTGTATGATTCTTTGAAACGTTACTGGTGCACTGCACAGCCCAGACGGCATCTTGAACTCATAAAGGCTATCCAGGGTTATAAATGCAGTCTTCTCTCGCTCTCGCTCGTCCACTTCTGTTTGCCAGTAGCCTGTTATTAGATATATCGCTGAGAAATATTTTGCGTGACTTTGGTGCTCGAGGCGGTCTTCGATTCGGTGCTGAGTACACGTCCTTTTTGGTTACTTTGTTGAGTTGTATGCAGTCAACAGAAAATCTTAAAGTTTAGTCTTTTTCTTCTCAAGTACGATCGGTGCAGCATTGGGCATTTTTTATGGCTGTACAATGTGGTCGGTAAGCATGTCTTCCAGTTGTTTCAGCATGGACTCCAGGTCATGTGAAGACACCTGGTCCAGTAACTGTCGGGCAGGTGGCGATGCAATTATATTTAGGTGCTTCGGTATTGGTGGGCGACGTTATTTTGTGTTCGATAAAAAACACCAGGTTTAGCGCTGCAGCATATACAATAATTTGTTCTGTTTTTCTTCTGGTACCGCCTGATTTACATCAAAGGGATGGTTAAGTTTGGCTGGTGCGCGTTCAAAGTCAGCGATCACCATCTCGTCACTTGCATCTTGCGTTTCTTTGAGGACTGCTATTGAAGCGACCTTGTTTAAATACTGGTAGTCCTCGGTAAATTGTGTGAACCAAACGTGGGATTGGTTTGCCTAAAGTATGCAAAGCTTCTTGCGAAGGGGACACCGCGGTTCAGAAGCAAACTTTAGTTACTCTCTACGATAGCGCCGACGTCAGGAGCAGCAGCTTTACCTTGGGCGGTGATCATCAAGCTTGCGCGATGTAGCAAAGTGACATTAACATCGGCGATCCTTACAGCAACACAGTGTGGGGGGTCCAGTTCAGGCGTCATAAAGTAAGCGGAAGAAAAAGTGATCGACTTGGTCTGTAGGCCAATATTTGCGCATTTGCGCCCAAAAGACCAGTCTAAGAATTACATCAATTGAGCAGTTAGGAAAAATCACGAACGCGGCAGGGTACGTGGTACCATCTAAGGTGACCTGTCATGTACGGGTTCCACTTCACATTAAGAAACGGCTTCCTGTTTTGTGTGTGTGCGGATCGTCCCATCTGGGCACAACTTTGTTCAGCTTAGACAAAAAGTTTCGCTCATGGCTGAGAGTCGGCTCCCTTGTCTACGGGGGCGACTTCATCAAAGCCGTATATGTGGTAATGCACGTCGCCTGCCACCTGCTTCGAGTTCCGGGTGTGCCGGGGTGTCGCACCTCAGCTTGTGCGTTGTGAGGGCTGGCCAATTTTGTGTCGTCGTTGTCGTCGTCTTCTCGGCCGCAGGCTCGCACACACCGGGTAGGCGTCGTGCAGTGTTGCTGCCGTGTTCGAGAGTCATGTCAGGTTAACATTGCGTCGCCGGGCTGGCGGCATGTCGTGAATCTTGTTCTTCGGAACGTCATGCGTTGTAGCAGAGTTCTGCTAATTTACCTCCCGAAGTTGTGGCTTTTTGTTTCAGCTCAGCGGCTGGACAACCTCCCACGCGTGAATTCTGTGTTGCTTTGGCGGCTTGGCGATCGGTATGGGTAGCGCAAAGGCAAACGCGTGCAGCCCGCTTTATATTCATTGTTGTTGAACCGCATTCTTGGATCTCAGTGGGTGGCTGGCCGGTTAGGGTGCTGGTCCATCGATGGTGACCCCTGGAAAACCTAGCTTCTTGTAGGGGAAACGATGGTACACGTGGTAGGCTTAGCAACAGCGGTAGCACAGCAGACGATTATGCTGGGGTTTTACCACCGGTCGACAGGCCTGTCACAGTGCGCGACTGTATAGAGCCAATTTATGACAGAATGCACTTGGGCAAGGTAGATGAATAGGAGCTGCTTAGGCCATTGCTTGCGGATTGCGGGGGGCTTCTGGTGTTGATCAAGTTGATAGTGCTTGCTGAACTTCGTCTCTTTTGACATCGGAGAAGGAAATGGCGTGGGGTTCCAGCGGCGTTGGAACACGTGTTCGTTGGTCCTCCCTCTTTACTGCGCAGATAGGCTCGCACAGGGTATCTACCGGAATTCGCATACGGTAGAGGTAGTTCCCATGGTCCGTGCCAAAAAATGTGAGCCCATACACCCTAGGGCGCATCTCGAGGGCCTTCCTAATTATGCTCTCCTCTGCCATTATTTTGATGATTGTTTTGGACGAATTGCAGACCTTTCCGGTAAAGATTTTCTCCCTCACACTGCGCAGTAAGAATCCTATTTATTTTCCTCAAGCATCCAAAGGTTAGCACGTCTGGAAAGCTCTTTTTTTTCTTCGTCGAACAGAACAACGCTTTCGCTTGTATGTTGTGTCCTTGTCTGCAGCAACCTTCGGCCAACTCCTTTCGCCCACCCATCGTGAACGTCGTTAGTTGTTACGTTCCGAATTTGTTCCGAGAGTCTACGAAGCTGTCATTGTTTCAAAGCAGATACGTGCTGAATCTTCAATGAAAAAGAACCCTGGCCTTAGGGTCTCCGCGTTGTATCTTCGGTAAAACAGCCTGACCTGTTCCACTTCCTCAAACTACTCTTGGAAATCCTCCAGAGGTGACCCATTGAATGATGGGTGCTTAATGGGTTATTGAAGAGCGAGTGTAGAATTGGTAGCGCAGGTCACGGTGCCTACATTATTAATTGTTGGTAATAAATTTAGAGTGATGCCAATTCTGTGGCATCACTTTTTTTGCACCTTGTGAAAACTGTGGTTTAATCGGTTGGGGTCGGCGGCTGACACGAGGTGGACTTGCTTGTCGGCTTCACGAGGGGTTGGGGTGCATGTACAGACCACATCCACCAGATGTCACTTAACAAAAGACGTACAGCTGTCTTTAAAGAAAACCAAGTTTTTTGTAGCAAACTTGTGCTCCCCCAACAACTCAAAGAATAAAGAGGGGAAGGAAGCAGCTGTAAATAAACTGACGCGCGCAGGCGAGCGCTGGTGAATCGAAAGCCGCTGCGTCTGCTCTGTAGGCACTTATCTTTCGGCACGGCCGTTCGTCCAGTTTCATCGAGAAAACTATACATAAAAAAAGGCTATCCTTGGCAATTGAAATTAGGGTGAAACATTCTTCATATAAAATCGGATAACGCGTTTGGGTTAACAAAAAAAGAGTGAAAAACACCCGTCCCGGATAATACGTCTCTGTGCAGCCAGCCGGTAAAAACAAATAAATAAATAAATAAACAAATAAATATTAAAATAAAAAAAATAATATATATATATATATATATATATATTTAAATAAATAAATAATAAAATAAACAAACAAACCAATGGTATGCACGGTTCGGTTCACTATTCCGTAATTCACGTGACATTACACCAAGAACAATATACGCAATAACACCAGTTATAGATCCGCCTCAACGTTCTCAGCCCGACAGTGGTGTCGAAATTATGCATACAAACAGCTCACCACTATTTCTTCACGTGGAAGTAAAGAGTCGGTAAGCAGCACTCAAAACAAACGACGATAAAGCGTTTTTTTGTTGCGCTACAGCACATTCGTAACACAAATCGCGTGCAGCATGAGGCTCCATTCGTATCTTTTTTGACACTGTCTGCGTGTGTGACCCATAGCCCTATATGCCGGTGCAGTCGAAGCGTCAAAACTTGGCCGCGACGGCGCGAAATATTCGCAAATAGCGCGAAATATTTTGCAAATTGTTTGCTCTCCTAAGGCGGATAGCTTTTAGGTCATCTGCACTCCTAATGCGAATGAGTTTTGAAATTATTCGCACTCTTTGAGCCCGGTGGTGGTCGTGGTGGTAGCAACTTTATTTACTCAAAGCTGTATACAAACAGGCACAAGCTTGGAGCAGTGGCAGAGTACAGTTCCCTAGTCTAGGGCCAGGAAGTAGTTTCCCTAGTGGAAAGTTCGGCCACCTGGATCACACACTCTTGCACTTCTCGGTTGGAGCTGAGCAGCGTTATCTCGGATTGCTCTAGCATGGTAAGGGGCAGGGATGGAATAGCATGGAGGGATGGTTTGAATGGACCTGTGCCTACAATGTGCGGAGAGAAGCGAAAGGCGCCACGCAGCATGTGCACTTCTGAAGGTATCAGGTGGGGAAGTGCAGGTGGCATAATTGGGATGCGGGAAGGTGTCAGTCTGCAGTTAACGCCCTGGACATCTGTCTGCTCTTTAAGTTGGGAGCTCGGCTAAAAAAGCGCACACGACTACGTGATATACCGCGTTATATCACTATACGTCACCAGATGATCACTACCTCCCAACCGAGGTTGAGAGGTTGCATTCGACGCACACCAACAGCAAATATTTTTGGGGTACCTTGTTAGCCAGCTTGATACCTGGCAGGGACGAATGGGCCGCCAATAAACTACCCACGGGGAACATGTATAAAATGTTTTTTTCTGAAGTTGCAGATGCTGACGGACTACATACAAAGGTGTTTACAAAGTGTTGTGAACGAAGAGAAGATTGTCCATTGCTTCAGATTTGAGGCACGTCTGTTTTTCCTGCATGATGAGACCGGCTGCCGTGAAGTTGGTCTTACTCCTGGCGCATGGGGGGGGGGATCGCCAATGGTTGTTTTGCTAGGTGGGACCGGTTAGGGTACTTCATTTGCTCACTTTTCCAGAATAATAGGAGTTTTGATGAAGAGCATGAAGGCAAACGTTTTGCGTTTACTTGTCTTTGGCAGCTACAGTGGACAGGAGGTTGCTCCACTCACTGATGAATTACTGTTTTACCGAGGGCTGTAGATCTGCTGGTTACGTGGCTACATCCGGTTGGAATGACAGAAATCACTTAGTGGGCTGTTATGTTTCCTCAAGTTCTTCGCGTGCAGCCTGCATGGGGTCGGAATAGGGGTCAGAGAAATGTTGCCACGTATTGTTCAGTAATCACGGTTGTCCTTGTCTTGAAAGAATGCAGTGCACAGTCTGATTTTTTTTATTTCATTTTTCCAACACGGACTCTGGGCAAGTTTCTCAACATACAACTAAAAATTCCTCTTCAAGGAGAGATGTAGCTTACATAAACGCTTCCAAAACGGCAACCAGGGCATTAAGTTTATCCTTATCGATGTTCTCCAGAAATGCAAGGTTCTGAGGCTGAAGCCGTGCCTGAATCTCCTCAAGTTTCCTTAACACATATTTTAGCATTGCGAGTTTAAAACTCCATCTTGTGGCGACTTTCTGAAAGTTGCTGCGGCAGCAGTTGAGCGTGTTATAAGGCTGCAAAGCAGAAGTATTTGTGCAGTGGTTAGTCGCAAAAGTTGCTTTCAGCAAAAAATAGGTGTCAATGCCAAGTTTGCAAAACAACACTGGAGCTCTTTCTGTATGTTCTCATCAGTTTTGGGTTCATTACGAAAGTCGCATATAAATATTGCAATGACCACTTGCGAATATAGTGCACAGTAAACAATTTTTTCAAATTCATTGGTCGTAGAATGGAGTTCTAAAAAGGACATACAATGGAGCTAGTTAATGGTACTTCTTGCTGAATTGCGCTAAGCATACAGACAAATTTGACGCTAACAGGACTGGGCGAGACGCAAATCCGCCGCCTCGTCCCTGTCCTGGTAGCGTCCTGTCGTCTGTATACTTCGCACAATTTAGTAAGAGGTCGAAGTCTTAAAATGGCGCAACAGCTTTCATTGCTGGTCATTACTATAAGGGGCATGAGGCTGCTCCTTATCTGTGATGCAATCTCCGATACCTTCCTGGCAATCGTGGTAGGATGATGCAATTCATCTTCTCTTCTATGGTTGCTATACAGCGGGCTATTAGCTGATGAGCTCCTTTTGTGAACCTGGTGTCCCTTAGAGAGTTGTAAAGTTGCATATATCTAACACAAAGATGGACCATAGAAAGGGTTACCTTGTCTTTTGCAGCTGCAGAAAGCTCTACTCATGCTGACTTCAAAAAGGAGGTTATACATTGGTTTCTAACTACCAAGGCGTTTGACTGGGCTAGTTGGTACTTGTTTGAATGTAATAAAAACCAGCGGTAAACACAGGAAACAAAAGAAAATGACGGGACATGCTCGCGCTAACTGAATGAACACGGTACTTCAACGCCTTCCGGCAAATATCTTCCGGCAAACATCATGAGCATGTTTCAATATACTCATGTGTCGCGAAATGTTAACAATAAACCATAGCGTTTAGAAGGTAAAGCTCTTTTCTAGACAGCAGCAATGACGTGTCACTGAAACAATTGTTACCCGCTTTTAGTATATAGAAAGCTTCCAAAATAAACCTTTGGGTTTTTGTACTTCCCCGGCTACTATGATAGCGTTGCTAACGACAGGAGTGCACCCAGATTGTATACAGCGCCTCGGAAGGTGAGCACCGTCACTCGTGGAAAGAGAAGCCTTGTGCTCTCTGAGGCGATCATTGATACAGCGGCCGTTTTTACCGATGCAAGCTTTGCCCCAGGGGGGCAAGTGGATTTGATAAATCACACGTGTAGCGCAAGGCTCAATCTTCGAAACATGGTTAGTGCCACACGTAGCCCTTCTTCGCGTATGCCCGTCGATGCAACTGCACAGACCTCCCATCTTCTGTCGGGCTGAAAACACCAAGCGTAGGCCGTGTTTACTCACCACCCTCTTGACATGTGTAAACGTTTCTGCACATAAGCCATAACAACAAGCTAGTCTTGCCCCCATCGACTAGCATAACCGAAAAAAGGCTACGTGTGTCAATAATCATATTTCAAAGTTGGTGCTCGGCGCTACACGTCTGATTTATCACATCTCCTTATCCCCGTGTGGAAAAGCTGACATCGGTCAAACAGCCGCTGTATCAATGATCGCCTCAGAAAGCACAAGGCTTACCCTTCCACATTGAACAACAGTGCGAAGCTGGGCGAGTCGATAATGATCCATGATTAGAAACAGCGCAAGGGACAGGACAAGAAAGCTGACAAGGACGGGCGCTGACTGACGACTAAGTTTTTTAAAGAAACATCAAAATATATACAAAAAGCTGAAGCAAAAGCAAAACAAGAAAGGCAAACAAAGGTTACAGTAAGAATATAAAACAGAGGTGTCACCCTTTGCAACCACCCCGCCCAAAAAATTTATCTCTTTTGCAAGCAGCGAGAATGACGGCATGCTTACACACCCATCCTGCATTTTATAGACTGTGAACGCCTCCGCAACTTCACGTGTGCGCTGATCTGGGTGTCTGGTCACAATTGAGGACTTGTCAAGCTTATGCGAGCAGCTATGTTTTCCGCAATGATTCGAGGTTGCTCCCCTGGAACGTCTTCAGCGAATTAGCATGCTCACTTAGGCGATCGTTGATGCATCGCCCCGTCTGCACTACTAAGGACTTCCCGAAAGACAGTGGGAAATTGAACACCGCAAAGAAACTGCATTCCGTGTAGGGGCGTGTATGCTTGACGTTGCAACGTGTCAAGCTACGGTCGTTCTTGTTGACCTCTTTGCAGAGTTTCGATAACTTATTGGGGGCGGAAAAAAACCAATCTGACGCCAGCCTTTCTTCCAGTTTTAATAACCTTGTGTGACACCCGCTGCAAGTATGGCATAAGGGCGACTCTTTCTTTTTTTGCGGGGCGTCACAGGTCTGCCTTCCCGATTCTTCTTCGAAAAGACTCCAGCGGGACTTTTGACCCGCCGCTCTGGGAAGCCCGCCTCTTTCATTCGCAAGTGTTGGGCTTTGAAGATCACTGATACAAGGTGGTGGCAACATCGGTGTACGGCATTCCTCAAGACACGTTTTTTTGAACATCACCCTCGAAGCAGAGATAGTTTTCCACGTTAATTCTATCGTTGATCAGTCCCGGCGTATACCCTTTCTTCTGTAGCTGAGTTGTTCTGCGCCATTTCATTATGCGCTTCTGTCTTGTTGCCGGCGACCAAAATCAAGAGATTTAAAATTCCTCCTAAAAACAAAATCCGCACAGCTTGAAAAAAAAGATCGTCAGTCTTTGGGTAATCAAATTTTTTTTCAAACACCAGTCTCGACTTTTAGCTGCTGGCATCTATTTGGGGGATTCTTTTTCCCGAGCACATAAACACACCTTGAACTACGGCTTCCTCCCGATCGACATTTTTTTCATTGTCATTTTCAGCAAGCCTAAAAACAAGAATTTTATTTTGTCTTCTGAGGTATTCCAGCTCATAAACCTTGTTTTATATAACTTTTACAGTTTGGTCAACGGCTGTTACTTTCACGTCAATTTATGTTAAAGCCAGTGCTCTCTGCCGTAATGTTTTATGTTCCCATTACCCCGTGATAATATATTCAGTGGTAGGCGGCGCCGTGCTTGATTCTATGTCACCGCATAATAGGTGCAGACGCGTAAAAACTTTACAAAGACTCAGGTAACCCGCGTATTTATTTTGTGGGCAAGTCCGCTGAACAAAGAGGGCAATGCTTGGAATGTGGAGACATTATTATAAACCTGTAAAAAAACAGCACATTTTTTATTATGCTGAAGTGTAGACAGCTGGCATGCCAACATAAGGGCCATGTGGCGACAGACTTTTTAGACTGTGGCGATGATGTCACTTGTGATGTACAGTGGATGTCAAGTGGTCCTGGTTCATCGGGTGCATTGTGGAGAGTCTCCGTGGGTTGTTTGCGAGTGAATGACGAAAGTTATTTTCCGTTCTGTTGTGGTGCCATCCCTCGTTGCGTAGAAGAGAAGGAAGTGCATAAACCTTTACAGCGGATTTGTCTGGATGACTTGCTCACATGTGACCAGCCGTCGTGCCCACTTTTCCGGATTCGGGTTATGCAAACCTTATTATCTTAAAGTTTGAGTTTGTGTGAGCTTATTGTTAAGGGTTACACGGACGAATGGGTAAAATAATTCCTGTGACATAACGGCAATGACTATGAAGCAGTTTGGAAGACACAGTAAGCTGGTTCACTTTGAACTACCTGTAAAAGAAAACACGGCTCTTGTTCTGGTGACTGTAGACGTTTTGTACATTGAAAGTAATCTGAACATGTAGAGTGAGTGAAGGTTAAGAATAATAAACGGAGAGAAGCATTCTTTGCTATGGCAATTGTGTACCGTTCCTAGTCCTCTTTTTCAGCACTACCATGGGCTTCAATTTATTCTGCGTTGTTGTTGTTCCTAAAATATGCAGTATTTTTTTATTACTGGCAGCATGAACACATAGTAAGGTAATATTTTAACCTGTTTGGGAAGGTTGAGTCAGTCGTAACAAAATTACACCATTTATCCCGTTCACTTTCGTGTGTACGCTGTCATATCGCATAAACAAATTTAGTGGCTATGAGAATACAATACCCGTGTGTTTCACACAACGCGCGATGTCAAATGTGTGTGTACACACCACAAGATGTGTATTGTTGCTTGGTAGTCTACATTTTGTTCTAGATATCACACCATTTATCTTTT
>JABSTR010001362.1:0-31802 GCA_013339765.2 Haemaphysalis longicornis | reverse complement strand
TGTAACGGAAGAGGGTAGGTGTTACCTTAAAGGGCTACTGAAGCGCTTTTAAAACCGGGCAAAACTCTACTTTTTACAATTAGGTATTACATTGGTCAGTTTACGCCTGTAAAGTTTTTTTCGTTTTTTTAGCTTGAGGACAGTGGTATTCGTCGTTAAAGTTGACCCTACACGCCCGCTCCCTGCCGCCTGCCGCATGCCAGAACAGCCAGAAACGAGCAGGCAAGCGACCGCGAGCAAGTAGGCGTCATATTCGGAAGACGGCCAGCGAAGTGCGCCGCCGCCTCGCTGTGTCCCAGTTTTCTGGCGAAGTTCCGAATTAAGCAAGCGTGTAATCTGCACTTTATTAATCATCATTGTCTAGAGTTGCTTCCGTGTTGATTTTTAACCGTAATGCTTCTGTGTGATTCCCTAAAGCGACTCCTAGATACCAGAGATTCCTACCCGAGCGCCCGTTTTGCCTCACGAGTAGTCGCGGGGCCGGCCGTGCCGTCGGGTGCTCTGTGCTTCATACGCGAAGCGACGGGCTCAAACAAATACGGAGGTACCCCAAGTTCCTGATCCATTATTATAAGGGAATTAGAAAATTTGTGGGACCGCAGCGCTCTGGGCTTCCCGAACTTCTTGCTCGTTTTCCCGATCAACGTTATTGGCTGTGACGACAGCTTAGCTGCATAGCTAGATTTTAAAGGGGCCCTGCAACACTTACCATCGACTACTCGAAATATATTTTGGGGGTAAAGTCTATTGTCCCAGCAATCTCCTCCCACAAGAATTATAAAATCCGTCCACTATCACGAAACTACGCGCGATGAAAAATCGATTTTTTAAAAAAATTGTGCGGAAAATGGTCCCTCTCAACTGAACCGCGGACAACGCGATGAAAGCTGCGCACTCTCTCGACGAACGGGGACCTGTGTTTAACCCTACAGCTTTTCTTTTTACCTCTGACATCAGATGGCACCAATCTTCTTTCTACATGACCACAAATTTTACTATCTTATTGGGGGCTAAAAAAAAAACATTTACTCCAAAATGGCTAGCTACATTCCTGAGACTATGCGACAATTTGTGCTTATACAGAATTACGGCAACCATTTCCTTTCGCAAGGCTTACCATCCCTCGGTTTCTTCTGCGCTGTCGCACATAGATAGAAAATACTCCGGAAGGCCTGCCATTTCAACCGTGCCAGTTGTGCCAATAAACTATCCGAAACCTGGTGAAAACACGACTTAGAGAGTGCTGATAGCAAGCACAATTTTTTTTTACTACCTTTGAGTACACGAAATTAAAATATAGTATCGTTTTTTTTTTTTTATCTCTGGCTATATGTCCAGCACACATGCGTGTCAGTCACTTTAAGCTTCACATCTAAAAACTGCAGCTGATTATTAGTTGGCACTTTGTGCATGAACTTAAGGCCAATGCCACACCTATAGAAGGTTTCAACTATGGTAGTAATTGTCTGTTTTAAATTGCATTTTTTTACAAAACTAGAAAATCATCTACGTACCTTAGCACTTTGATTACTCTGCCGTCTACACTATTTTCAGTGTTGCTATCCATTCTACTAAGAAAAGTGTTGCTGAGTACCGGTGCAACCTGTGACCCAATGCACACTCCAGACCGATGCCGATACGTATTACCGATCCATTCCACACAAGTTGACGCTAGATGAAAAGAAAGAATTTCTAGAAAACTGTTCACCGACACGCCACTACTGCTACAGAACTTTTGTTCATTGTTGTCTTCTGTGATACATAGTTTTACACTTTTACAAAGGGGTCTAAATTAATTACTAATGAATGCAGGTGCTTTTGAAGATACCCAGACACTGCACGCTGCTACGTATCTCTTTCTGGGACTATTTCCCTGAATGGAACGTCGACTTTGTGGGTTTTTCCAAAGAAGTAGATATCTAAAGTTTCTTGTTTTGTCTTACTGACCGTTGGCGCTAACTTCTCAAGGTTATGTGTATGATGCAATGAGAGCGCACGTTCTTTGACTTCTTAAAAGCTTAAAAGCTATGTTGGTAAAGTTTTTTCCGCTGCAGCTAGCGCTTTTTCACCATACACAGTATCAGGTACTATGTACAACAAAAATTGGCTGTGGCTTAACTCGGTTATGCCTGGGTGTGCATAGCGAGAGGTACAATTAATGTTATTGTGTAGCTTGGTTCTGTGTACCATTACGCTTCTCAAGGCGTGCAGCTCGTTCTTCCTGTCTCCTCAGCTCGCTGCCTCCTCTTGGTTTCATTCCGACGACAAAGCCTTACGACGAATCCCAATGAGCACCCTCTATAGATAACGATTTTTATATTTTAAAAATGATTTTTCTTTTTTCATTTTTGGTTTCTGTCTGTTTTTATTTTTTTACTAGTGTATTTTTCTATTCTTTATTTTATTTTATTTTTTTCGAGGAGGGGGGGGGGGGGGGGAGGCAAGTGGCGCTGCCAGCTGTGGCGGCTAGGGAATTGCTATGTTCCCTAGCCGCCGCAGGTTCCCTAGGACCACTGCCAGCTAGGGAACCGAGGTGCAGCCACCGGTCACAGTGAAACGGCCGAGAATACGGCTATTGTAGCTCTCGCTACAAAAAATCCTTCCTCATCTGCGGTAAAAACATGAAGATTTGTGCTCGCAGCGTAATTCACGACACTGCCTGCAGCCCTAGCCACAGTATGCTTTGTTTCAGCTAGCCCCAGTGCATGCTTCCACGCACTCTTGGGTGAAGCGTTGCCTTTCTTCATCTCTGCCTTTACGCGTGGTCGACCTAGACAAAGCCACCAGCTCCGGTGGGCTGAGGCTTGGCTTGTGGGCGAACTTCGGGCGGAGGGCATGGGCTCTCCTGTGGTTCTCTGGCAGTGTTTCCTTCCCAAAAACCATCACCTTTGCTTCTGGTGGCTTGGTTTTCTTTGCTTTAGGGCGGGTAGGCTGGGTAGCATTCCACATCCATTCCACAATCTGGGTGGACATTTCCGCCATTGAGGAAAATCCCATCGACTCTTGCCTCTGTCTTCATCCCTCCAGCAGGCTGTTTGAAGGCAGTCTGTCAGAAAACGACAGAGTTTCATACAATAATAACTAGAGGGGAAACTGGCGCTAGCGTCGACGTGAGCTCCGAGGTGGCGCGTACGCTTCGATGGGAATGACGGGTAGTTCTGGAACCGGATTACGTAGGATGGAAATGGGCCTATGGCTGCGCAAATTGTGTTTTCTGACAAAAAAAACTTTTGCCCGGTTCGTCATTTACAAATTACATGGCGAACAAGAAAGTTAGTGACCAAAAACTGGTTTTGTGCAAAATAAATACTGCGCCATTTAACTAAAAAGTAACACAGAGTCGAGGAGGTTTGCGGAGTGGGTGTGCCATTTGCCACCAACTACAGGGGGACACAGACCTTAAAAACTATTTGTAAATGTTTGGGTGTTGTAGTTTTCAATATTAAAAAAGTTTTGTGCTCCTAAAAAAAAAAAGAAACCATGACCCTTGGAGGAGTTATTCTAGCCTGAATTAGTGACATTCATCAAGCTGCGTTCCTATCAGCCGCCAGTACTGCTGGTCTACGCCGTAGGAGCCAGCGTTCGCATGAAAAATGTGACTGTCCCTAGAAGGCAACCGTCGGTAGCTTCGAAAATACATTGCTCTGCCGAATAAGTAGCGCCGCAACTTCTAATTCGCACGCAACTTCGCAGCACACAGCGCCACCATTTGTGTTTTCGTGCTCGCCGTGCCGGCAATGAATTGATAACTCACCCAATTTTGCAACTATGGTTATAAAACATTCCCACTCAGGCCGGCGTCGGTGTGCATGCGCAGCATTCACATCAAGGAGAAACGTATTTTTGAACGCTTCTTCCAACATAGGCAAATGTGTTCATGCAAGTCTAAAACGAAAACGAAACTGGCTACACGATTCAATTCATAAAAACCCCCACAAGCCATTGAGTGCCTGTTAGTCCGAATCCAGAAGTACCCATCATGCCCATCGTGGCGGATGATCGCAGCGCCAGATTCCTCTCTAGTTGTTGTTGTATGAAACTATGGGAAACGAGCTTGATTCACCCATTCTGCACGGAGGATTCTGCGAACCCTTCTGATGTGGCCGGATGATGGCTGTAGTAATCGACAGGGCACCTGTACTTCACCGGGGCACAGGACATATCTTGCATGCCATGACAGGATCCTGCTCTTGCAAATACACACAGCCATTATCGACGCGAGAGCGCTTGGGCTAGATAGGCCATAGTAGTGAGGACGAATAAAAGGGCCCGATGTAATAGAAATGTACTGCAGAAGGATCGACATTTGGGCATTCCACATTAGAAAAAGAGGTGGCTTGTGCATTGGTGAACTGTCGATAGCACTGCATGAGAAAAAATTTTTCACGAGGATGGCTTGGTGGGCTAGTTGGTGTAGCATCATAAAGGGTTGACAGCGCATAAACACGACGAACCAAGGAAGAGAAGACAGGACAAGCGCTGAACTTCAGCGCTTGTCCTGTCTTCTCTTCCTTGTTTCGTCGTGTTTATGCGCTGTCAACCCTTTAAAAAATTTTTGTTTTTGGATCGGTCAGTTTGAGATATGTATAATGGTTTGGGTTGTAGTCGTTTTGTGGTGATGAGGTTTCAATAAAATTAGTTACGAGTACAGCGTCGTCCTGTGATTTTCTTCCCCTGGTGTCTGTGTTTTTACGCCGTTGTTCCAAGAGGTTCAACGTAATGTCTTGCTGTTTCGTGCTTGTCTGCCGCCACGGTGGAATGTTCTTTCTTTTTTGTTCATTTGGTACGTTTTCGTTTCGTTTATTATTCTTCCATTGGTTTGACGTCAGCTTTTCATCGCAGAATGTGATTCCAGGGAAAATTTGGCACCAACCTGAGATGCTCGTCTTACGGCTGCAAAAGAATGTCTTACAGCTTTTTTTAAAAACGTGGCTGTTGAAGGAGAGTCATGTAAAGCAGCTTGCACCAATATTAATGTAGGAGTGTTATTAGCGACACCTTCTTAATTCCTATCTACTTTGACCGCAGCTGGTAATTGGAAACGAGCTCCACAGCCGCAAGAACCGAGTCGTGTTCGTGACGAACGAGGACCACGAAGTGATCAGCCTCACGCCCGAGCAGAAGGCAGAAGGCGTCGAAATCGAGCAAATCATCGTGCGCAAGCTGTCGCTACGTCACACGGATCACATTGCCAGCCCATGCAGTGGCTCCACTGGAAGCTCCACTGGAAGCATAAGTGGCAACAGCACACCGCCAAATATGCCTACGCTGTAAAATGAGTTACACCCTTAAGGTGAATTTTTACTCCCTATAATTAACACTTTTACACCCTAGCAGAAAGAGTAAGAATACACCAGTTTAGAGGGTGTTTTATAGTGTATTACACCCTTTGAAAGAGTGTTTTTCTTTGTTATTTGATAAAGTGAAAGGGTGTTAGTTATCGAAAAAAGGTTGTAAATCATTTGACAGTTTAGTAACCTTGTCGATGAGAAGCGTTTCGACATGACACCATGTGCCTTGTTGCTCTGTTGTGTAAGGCTCGTAAGATAACCCCTCCCACGTTTTTCGCCGCGATAGTTTTGTACATGTGTTCATGATAGACCTGTTGTGTTCACACATATTCGTGGGGCGGAGGTATTGTTAGGGCTTTTATTTTGTTCCACACTACCTGCTGTGCTGATTAGTGTTTCGTGTTTAACGTAGTTTTGTACAGTTATGTGCATGTTGGCGTGTTTTGTATTAAAGGCATTTAGCGGTTTCGTTATCCGCGAGCGAGTGGGTGCAGTTGGGAGGTAATAAGTGGAGTTTGGATTCTCTGTTCTTTGACTAAAACACTGAATGGCATATTTTGTATAGCTCATGCTCTTCTGAGAGCCCAATTTGAAGCAAATAAATTGTTACCACATTGTGAGGTTGGCAATTTATTTTGTCGGCAGTCTATATTTGCGTCCAACTTGGCAGCTATTATTTTGTTGGTAATTCACGTTTACGACCTACTTGGCAGGTTCTCATTTTGCACAATGTCGGCTACTTTTTTTGCAATATCTGAGGAACTAGAATGATTCCTTATGAGTGGCAACGGCTTTTCTGCAAGAGCAGTGTGGGAGGTTGATTGCAAGCACTAGGCAGCCATTGTTGTTGTTAAAGCAGAGTTGAAGAGTGAAAGATTTTGGTGTTATCAGTATTCCAATAAAAGTGCAAGTGCCTCTGATTTATTTTTCCTGTTGTTTTCATGGTCATCCCTTCAATTTCCCGGTGTGTTATATTAATGGCATTTCCGTTGTCATAGCTGGGTAGATGTTTGCATTGACGAGAGCAGTTGCAAGGATTTTAGTGATTACTTGTCTGGTTTATTTCTTTTGCTGATTCGTATATTTTCTCGATTTCGTTGTCTGCACATGAGACCAAGCAGCCAACCCAATTTAAATGATGAAATCCAACACACTTGTGCTTCCATCCTCGCCCGATGCAAGCAGCTCTAGAGAGAAAGCTGTGAAAGCACAGAAGCGCAGTCTTGCCCCTTCCATGTAAAGTAGGTAGCCATTCGTGGTAACAATGCCTCAGCAATGCAGAAAATGGTGCCAACGAGGTTCTCCAAATCGATGCACATTTAGTGCAATTAAAGATTTTTCACATCAAAGCACAGTTATTACTAAAGTGCATCTAAAATCCGTGGGCTGTTGAGTAGGGTTGCCACCTTCCCTGAAAAAAAAAATAAATAAAAAACGGCCCTTCGGTGGAGAAGGCGGGTCAGGGAGTATACGTTGAATTTGCGTTGAAAAAACACGGCATGTTTTTTTGACATGCAATGCCATATATTGTAGCGTTTCTGTAGAGAGAAATCAACATGTTTGAACTGAGAGTGACTGAGGAAGAGGTATTGCTTATCACTTCGTTCATTAAAAGCTCTTTGCATATGAACTGCAGCGGCAACATTTCATTGTGTTGCTCCATCTCTTAATCCCCCTTGATCTCAGGGAGCATGCTTGCCTGCATATTTTTCCTGCTCGCGCGTATTTGTGCAGCTTGTCGACACGTGTTATTGTCATAGTTGCTCAATTGACTTATAATACACACACACACAAAAAAAAAAAAAACGTGGCATGACGGCCAAAAAACCGGCCAAGGACGGTTGGTTTTAAGTACAGACTGGCAACCGGCCTGCTGTCTAAAAAACACCGGTCGGGCCGGTACAAAACCAGGCAGGTGGCAACCCTACTGTTCAGGTTGTGCACATTTGATGATGATGATGATGATGATCAGGTTTTGTGGTGCAAGGGCATCATGGCTGAAGAGCGAGAAGTACATTATGCTTGATGTGAAGTTGAAGGCACTAAAAGCATGCTGGTGTAAAGGGCCATAAAATCAAAGGTGAATCAAAGTACAACGAGAAAGCATGCATTGATTAACACTATAAATAAATTACGAAAAATAAGGATATTTTATTTAATTCATCATTACAGGAGTGTGATAAGGTTATAAAGTTAGTTACAGCATTGCTGTGAGGATGCCATTGCGGCCATCGTGCTACAGCTTCTACAATCACTGTTTGGCCAGCTTATGGCTATTGTTCATTTTCAGTGCGTAGCCATTTTTATTTGCGACGTCCACTGGTGCTTCCGGGACTCGGGCGGGGGCCTGTAGCGAGTGCATGTATGAGGGGCGACATGATGGTGCCGCCAGAGCAGTTTCCCCAAAAGTCATCCAGATCGATGTCGTAGACAGCCACAGGGACGGTGCCCATGCCATCGTCGTACGAGTTGCTCATCCGCAATAACAATGCACTTTTGTCTGCGAATGTCGCCACCTGGAAGATCGAAAAAATTAGCTCATTTCACCGTGGGAAAGTGGTTGACTGGCAAAGCTGTATTGGCGACACAATGGTACCAAAGTACAACTACATTTACATCACATTTTAGATGAATTTTTTTTCTGCACGCAACGTCGTATCTTTCAGTCGGCGTTGCGGCCCCATTCTGCTTCCTGGGCCACTGCTTCGGCCCGACAGCGACGGTTACATTCAAGGGCACGAGCGCACTCTCATTTTCTCATCACTGTTTCAGTGACGCAACGGTGACAATTCAATTGCATTCCCGCGGCTGCTTGTGGCCTCGTTCCTCATACCAACGCTTGATTGGCTGCCGAAGTGTCTTCTTCCTCCCTGCAGTGGCCCACCAACTAGGTCACAAACATGTGTTCATGGTGCATTTTGCTGCAATACACCCTGATGCACCCTTTCCCTTGCCCCTTGACGCCCCACGCACTCGGTTTCTTCATAAAAGCGCATGCGCACTCCATGCTTAGGACAGTTTTCTTTTCGCTGACAGGCAAAAGGTTTTGCCTAGCCACACACAGCAGACTTCTTCGCTGTAAAATGTGTTAGTTGTGAAAAATGTGTGAGTGTAACTAGGACTGCACTAGTTTTGAAGGGGTTGTGTTTCTTGTGCTCTTGGTGACATGCTGGGTAAATGTTGATGTAGTTGGTACAGAGGCATCTTGTGTGCAAAGGACCGACCACTGCTTAGATAGCAATATTTAAGGGTAAAATAGGCGCTTACAGTAATAGGAGGAAAGAAGCTGTTGAGGGGGAAATCTAGAAAGGACAAAAAAAGACGTTGCAGGCATGTGTAGACCATGCATGCAGACTGCCATGCTTAAGGGGGCAGCCAAATGGGATAAAGAGCAAAGACTATAATCTTTACTCAATAGGGAACATTTTTATGCAACCCTCACCCATTAGCTAAATAACAGAAATCATTTTAATTTTGCACTACACATTCTGAAGTTCGAAAGGTGGCACCATGTGGCGTCAAAATGTGACACTACATTACGTGTCCAAACAATTTTGTTGATTTCAAGCGCATGAAAGAATTTGAAAGGTTGCCGGGGACAAGTTTTTTTAATACCTGTTTTAACCCTTTGTTTGACAGCGGGACACATACGACCCACTTTCTATTTCACGTTCTCGGCACTCTTGCCCCCTGACAAATCTCGCACCATTGAGTACAGGTCACTTTCTTCACCTAGTGACTATAGCAGAGCATTCCACATGCACTTTCGTAACGCTGCTGAAGGGAAGTAAGCTGCAAGACAAGCATAATTCTTTGCAGACTAGCAGAATTTTTAGCATTTAAGGAAAAAAAAAACTTCTGGTGAGAAAATGTCTTTTTCGCACAAGAGTAACTACTTACAAATGACAAATAACTATATTTTGTGTTTTCGGAGCGTGTATAGATAAATGAAATGATTTTTATAAAAAGCAGTGCAATTCGCTTTGTAACAAAGCGAATTGCTTTTCATGCAACACTGATGTTATTTTTGTATGAAGATGGGATCAAATATCTCCCAGCTGAAGAAGCACCTTCACTGGAAGAACTTCACTGGGGTACGTCAACAATTAGCATGTCTGCGCCCATGAATCAGAGCTTCACACCGTGGTGGTGCCGCTAGTGCTCAACCAGCAAAAAAAGTCCACGCTAACTGCACACTGAATGTATGCAACGACTCCCTGCGTGAGAGTTTATTCACACCACTTCACGAGAAGAAGTATCTGCACCAAGTAGGCAGTGGGACAAATGGGCCCCCCACTTGAGCAAAGTGACCCAACTGGACAGCGGAACATATGGGTCCCACTTTTCTCTCAGCCATGAATTACTTCTTAGCATTTTTATTTGTTTTGTTGAATCGAGAAGTGATAAATAGCTCCTCTAGAATGTTTTCAACGCGATAACATTTGTTCCCTTGTGTCCACCAAAAGGTTAATCTCACGTAGAGTTAAAAGTATGTTGCCACACGGCTCACTGTCATGGATGCCAGCATTCTTTTTGCTGGGACATGTTTGGCTGGTAGATCTCAAAATTTCGATTTCAAAAGTTCTAGGGTAGTATCAGCAAGGACATTTTGGATCAAAGTGTTTTTAGTGATGACTCTCATTTGGGATAAAGAAAATATACTCGACAGAAATCGGTTGTCTGTCCCTTTAAAGGGGACAGTTTTTGAATTGTGGGTATGTCACAGCAGAGCAAAAGTGTTCATGCTTGTACTGTTAAATTCATCATAACGGAGCTTCTCTTACCGAAAGTCTACTGTATGCATAAATATATATTTATATATACAGTGGAACCCCGATGATACGTCCCCCGGACTTACGACGACCCGCTTACGACGGATCACCGCGGTCCCGGCAAACTCCCCAGAAACAATGCATTAAAAACCCCGATAATATGACGCTCGCGTGCACGCGGTGCGCTTCCTATGTCGGACCCTGGTGCAAACAAACCGGCGCTTTTCCCACATTTTACACCGCTTCGCCGCCCGTTCTGACGTTCTTTATTCACAACCCCCCTTTGACGCTGCTTGAGTGCGAAGGTCCGCAGGCGGGTCAGACCACGTACTAAACAGACGCTTAAGCTGGCGGGTACTCGTGAGCGGGAGTGAGCGGGAACGTACCCAATTACTGAGGCTTCAGTAATCGGGTACGTTTGTGCCCATGCGCAAAGGCCACGTGTACAGAAACACAGAAACAATACCACGAACAAGTTCGGCACAACTGGAGGAGAGGGTACACATTCGGATTGGAGCAAATCATGGTGTCGTACTGCTGAGAGCTGTAAAAACTCTCAGAAACAATGGCGCTGCTGGAGCCGGAACTGTTAGAAACGAACGCCATTTGGCAGCTGTGTCTTCTGCGTTGTCGTATATAATATCTAATGTAATCGTATACCCAAGCTGCCCACAGCAGCAGCGGAGCGTGAGGTAGAAACCTCAATAACGTATCCGAAGTGTCCGAAGCTCGCTTTTTACACTTATTTATTTTATTTATTTATACATACTGCAGCCCTTCTTAGGGATATTGCAGGAGTGGACATACAAATGATCAAGTGATAAAAAGCAGGAACAAAAAACACGAGCGCATGGCACAGATTGTCTGGTTCACAATACTACACAAGATACAGAATGGACAAATGCAAGACCAAAGAAAGCAAGAGAACATAGAAATCTCTACTTAACACGCATGTGCTCAGAAACTGATCTAAAGGGAGCGAGCGGTATCACTGGGTAGCGAGTTCCAGAGCTCAATAGTCAAAGGAAAAAAAAACTATATTTCAACAAATCAGTTTTGGGGTGAAATGGAGTAATAATTAGCGCATGTTGGCTTCTGATGTGAACAGAGGATGGTGTGGCAAATTGCAGATACCTGTGAAGCGACGGCAATCGCGGTGAATTAATCATGGTGTACAGGAATTTTAAGTATTCTGAATGGCGCCGAGCAGATAACGAAGTTAAACCCAAAGGTGCTATGTTGGACCAGAGTCCTTCAATGCTTTACTCTGGTTGGACGTAGGCGAAAAAGCGCGGTCATATCTTCGGCAGATGAAACGGACGGCTTTTTTTTCTATGGATTCTAATTTTGCAATGTTGGACGCTTTGTGTGGATTCCAAACGGCCGAACAGTATTCAAGTAATGGCCGTACTAAACTTTTAAAAGTTAACAGCTTGGTTTCTTTTGGCGCTACACGGAGAACGCGCTGTAGGTAGCCTAATCTCTGCAGGGCTTTGTTATATGCGATATTAATGTGCTTGGACCAAGACATGTTATGAGTGAAATGAAGGCCGAGGTACTTATGTTCCGGTTTTCTTTGTAAATGACAACCATTGAATGAGTAAGGAAATAGATGAGCGGATAAACGAGTAGAAAATGTCATGCACACAGTTTTTTTTTTTTGCAAATTTACATTCATTTGCCAGGTTTGGCACCAAGTAGAAAAACTGGAAAATGAATCGTTCAATTTTGCGTGATCCTCAGCAGAAGTAATTTTTTGATAAATAACGCCGTCATGGGCGTATAGCCTAATCTGAGACGTTATGTTACCGGGTATGTCATTAATAAATAACAAGAAAAGAAGGGGTCCAAGTACCGAGCCTTGCGGAACACCTGAAGTTACATCAGCGGTACTGGATGCCATTGAGTTAAAAAGCACATACTGTGAGCAATGCGAGAGAAAACTAGATATCCAATCTATGAGAAGAGGGTTTTTTAATATGTAGTTAAGGGTTAAGTAAAAGTTTGGAATGGAGAACTGTATCGAAAGCTTTCGATAAGTCAATAAAAATAGCATCTACCTGATAACCTGAATCAAGAGATTCACTAACATCATGACTAAATTCGGTAAGTTGAGTAATTGTACTGAAACCACGTCTAAAGCCGTGTTGAAACTCATTTAGAATATTATTAGCTTCCAGGAATTCTGCTATGTGTTTATGTATGACGTGCTCTAATATTTTGCATGAGTGATATGTCAAGGAAATAGGCCTGTAATTAGACGGCGAGGTTTTGCAGTCGGCTTTGAGAAAGGGGAGCACTTTAGCAAGTTTTCATGATAATGTGACTGTTGCTGTTGCTAGAGATTTTTCGTATATTACCATAAGGTAGCGGCTTGTGCATAAAGCATATCGTACTAAAAAGATGTTGGGAATATTATCTGGGCCAGGGCTTTTTTCAGTGTCTTAAGTTAAGTATCAAATTTAGAATGTCTTCTTCAGATAAACATACGTCAACAATTGGGGGTGCAGGGTTGGCGAGTGAAAATGTAGGTGTTGGCAAATTATCGATGGTGAAAATAGATTTAAAATAAAAATGAAATGCGTTGGCTATTGTGACAGGGTCCGTTGTGGAAGCTCCATGAATGTCCATCGTGTTTACTTCCGTTGAACTGGGCAAGATGGAGCTCCAAAATTTTCTTGGATTTGTAAACCATCAGATTTTTTATTGTCACTTGGTAATAGAAATCTTTGGCGGCTTTAGCTTTGGCTCTTAGTTTCTGTTTAAGTTTACTGAACTAATTTCGTGATGGGAAGATCTGACGTCTAGTCGAACGACGTAACCTTTTTACGCGACGGGTCAGTTGTAACAACTCCCTCATCATCCATGGCAGCCGAACATTTTTTTTCTTAGTTTTTTTTTTTTCGGAACAAAGCGGGTGATACAAAAATGGACAAGATTTTCAAAGAAACCAAATCGTTGACGTCCCTAGATTCACTAAGCTGTTCAAAATGTTCAAATGAATCCTCTAGAACTGTCATGATACTGTCGTCATCAGCGCGGTTAAAGTCATGATGAGTTGAATACACAATACTCGGTGCGGATACACGACGTGAGAGCGAAACGAAAACGGCTTTATGATCGGAAATTCCTTCAGTGACAAGGCAGGTAAACGTGCTTTCTAACAATGTTGGGCTAACAAAGACTAAATCGAGAACTGCAGACTCTCTTGTAAGTTCTGGAACAACTTGGGTTAGGCCGAGAAACAAAGAAAATTTCAGCAGCTCTGTGTCTGTTAGAGAGGGCTGATCGATTTAAGACAGGGTCGACCATCGAATTCCAGGCACGTTAAAGTCTCCCATGATGATTATATTTCCGCTACTGTAGTTGTGCTCACGAATAAAATTTGTCAAGGTGATAAAGAATCCGCTGACGATTCTGGAGGATGGTAAAAAACGCCTATTATGATAGTGATGTGCTCAAAGTAAAATTTGCTCCACAATGACTCTATTCCGGTTGCTCCTTGAATTGCACGAAACTTCAAGTCTGAACGAAAAAACAGCGCCACCCCGCCCCCTCGCCCACTGTTCCTCTCCGACCGAAGTACGGTAAACCCAGGGGGAGTGATTTCAATATATATATATATATATATATATATATATATATAATTCAGGGTGTCGAACCGGAACCGAAGCGAACCGAAAACCGGAACCGAACCGGTATTTTTTCCGGAACTGAACCCGAACCCGAACCGTTATATTGTTATCGCGATGAACCCGAACCGGAACTGAACCGGAAAAAAAATAACGGTTACCGGCTCATGTCAAAACGGTTCGGCCACGCGCTGTTGACAATGAATGTGCTATCAATGCTATTTGTTTTTAAGTGCCTTCAACTGACACACACCTCGCTTACATATTTTTCTTCTCCACTCAGTCTTAGGAATATAAACGCTGCATCCATGAATCTTGACATAGGAACCAGTATTGCGCTGGTCGCGGATTGCACGGAAGAAAGAGAATGGAAGCTGTGCAAAAAAAAAAAAAATATCGCGTCACGGGATTTCATTTTCCTACAATCTCGTAAATCCTAAATGCTGCGGTGTGCTCATTTCATAACACGTTTCTAGAACGCGCGAGTTCTTGAAGCTTGCTTCCATCGGAATGAGAAAAGAAAAGACTGTGGAGTTTGATAATGTTTGAGGGACAGAAAGAAATTTTATTTACAGTTGAAATGAGCGTTCATGAATTATATCTGCTCTTCGCTGCCCCAGCCACCGGTCAGAGTATATCGAGCTATGAAGTGTCAAGATTTACATGCCGTATGTTTTCGTACCGGAACTCGATAAATGCGGGGAAAAAAATCGGGATACAAACCCTAGTCGCTCGCGGAGAAGCGAAGCTGCGCGTACATTCGAATTTGACAAAGCATCTGCCGAGCTTCTGTTGCTTCCGTCGCCTGCCCAGCGTAGCCATGGGACTCACGCGGGCGCGTCCGCTCAAACCAAAGCTCAGCCGACGCTGGAGTTAGCTCCCGTGACAGACAGCCCTGTCATCAGGCAGTCGTTGTTTGCCGCTTGCATTCGCTACAGGCTTTTATAAACGTTATGCACTACTAGTTTCGACTACTTTTCATTTGTTTTCATCGGTGTCCGTATATACATGAATAAACGCGCCAGAGCGAATCGAATTCTATGTACGCTTGCCGTGACCCGTACACCTTTGGGGTGTGCACCCTCCTCTTTTTTTTTCTCTCTCACAAACACACCGTCTGTCTGTACTTATTTCGCGCTGGCTTTCCGACTCCCCGTGCCCGACACCGCTCGTCCCCGGGAATACGGCGCCTTGCAGTCCCGCCGCACTGGAGCCGAGGCAGAGAGAGGGTTGCCTACGGGCAGAAGCACAGGCGCTTGTAGCACTTGTAGCGCTGTGTGGATCTGCTTCCGTGCGCCGGCTCCGGTAGAGTCAGGCTGTCAACGAGTGTGTTGCCCCAACCCGAGGTAAGTCAAGGTGTTCCATTTTGGTTTTTTGAACGACGTTTTCTTCTTGAACTCCGCATTCACGCGTGCAAATGCTAAAATATGGTAGTTACTGCCTTTGTGAAATCGTTTAAAGTTATGCAACGGCTTTGTTTCGTAGTCTAGAGAAAGGCGGCAAATTGAATGCCTTCGTTTTTTGAAGGATTCTGTGTTCATTTCCATTTATAGGGAAGATTCATTTCGATATTTGAAGGTATGTGGCCATTGAGGAAGCAGCGTATAGTGGATGCCAGCCCTGTTTCGTTGTCTTTAATTGTGACATAATGGACCGCGATGTAAGTCCAAGTTGTTCAAGGGAACCGAAACTTCGATGAGCCTTCGATGGCTTACAACAGCTACCAATGAACTACTAGCGATTCAGAGGCATAAAGTTTATCATGATAATTTGGCTTCAGAGTGGTTGCTGTCATGCAGAATAGTCAGTTTAATTTTCCTTAGTCTTTCACGCCGTTGCAAAGGGAAGAAAGACCGCGGCCGTTCACTACATTTCTCGTCCAGTATAATTTTCGCGATTTCAAAGAAAAATGTAAATTCTCCTGTGTTAACGTTTTGGGGCCGATGAAAATTTGGGGCGTTTTGGTACCGCGGCACAGCTCCATGAGGTCGGTTATTACCCCATATAGGAGTTTATCCAGAATAGTTTTCGGAAAGCATTTGTAGCTATTGAGAGCCAGTACATGTTTCAAGTACAGAGCTTGCAAATAGGATCATAAATTTACCAGAATAATTTTCATATTACAGCACACAGCGGCATGGGCAGAAGAAGAAAAACACAGCGAGGAAGTACTTCTCGTATGATGATGTAACCGAGATGTCAAATGCGGTGTTGGAAGTTGTTCTGCGCAAATTAAGGGCAACCATGCTGCTAATCTCCAACGACACCTGCAGAGGTACCATTACGAGATCTACAGGAAGGTCGTTGCGGACTCCTCCATGGCCCCTACAGGTGCAGAAGCAAGCTCGGCAAAACGACCACGTTCATCTGGGCACAGAAGCTCACTGCTATGCTACCAACTGGCACGGCTAGAGTGTCTATAAGTGATCAAATAATTGTTAGCGCTTGTGTAGAGCTGTGCACTGTGAATGGCAGACCGTTTGCGCTGATGGAAGACTCCGGTTTCCGAAAAATTCTTGATCCCCTGCTCGATGGTCTTAGCACAAAGACTGTCATAAACGCCGAAAACATTCGGACAAGAGTATCTCTTTTGGCCGATGAAATGCGCGAAGAAATCCGGCAGCAAGTGAAGGGAAGACTGATATCGCTTAAAGTTGATTGTGTCACCCGTATGGACAGATCAATGCTTGGTGTCAACCTGCAGTTCGTTTCCGATGGAAAAATTGTCCTCCGGACGCTCGCGATCAAAGAATTGAAGGAGGGGCACACAGCTGGCTATTTGCAGAGTATCCTGCTTGAGGTACTGGCGGCGTACAATGTCGAGCTATGCCAAGTGTACAGCATCACTACAGACAACGGCACCACCTAGTGAAGTCAGTCAAGTCGCTCATGGAAGATCAGCAGCAGCAGTCGGGAAGTGATGACGAAGGGGAGGTCACTGGGGATCAGAATGCGAGCTGCTGTTGACAAGTGATGACTCGTTCGACGACACGGGACCGTGGCCTGGTGTACTGAGGGGAGTGCGATGCGCAGCGCATACTTTGCAGCT
The DNA here is from genome assembly GCA_013339765.2 of Haemaphysalis longicornis. Lineage (NCBI taxonomy): Eukaryota > Metazoa > Arthropoda > Arachnida > Ixodida > Ixodidae > Haemaphysalis > Haemaphysalis longicornis. The sequence goes on along the minus strand of JABSTR010001362.1, from coordinate 15,058 downwards.
AGCAGTTGACGACGCGATGAAGAAGGCCTCCGTCAAGGCCACTGTTGCGAAAGCAAGAGAAGTTTGCAAGAAACTTCGGTGCCCAAATGTAATGATGATGATAAAAAAACTAAACTTAAGGAAGCCCATCCTGAACTGCCCAACTCGTGGCACTCCACCCATGATATGTTGGAACGTTTGCTCGAACTTCGGGGGTTTTGTGTGGAGATGTCTGCCACAAATCGTGACTTGTTCCTTTCCGGTGACGAATGGAGTAGAATAGAGGGCATTGTACGAGCTCTCCACCCGGCAAAGAAAACAACGCTCACCCTGCAGTCAAAACAGTTGACAGTCGGTGATTTCTACGGCGCTTGGATGAAATGCGTTATAGACACAGGGAAAGTGGATTCCACATTTGCACGCTCTGTTGTTGATGCACTCAAGGCAAGGGAGACTTTGCTTCTTCAGAATGACGCGTTCAGGGCGGCGGTCTTTCTTGATCCGAGGTACAACATTCTGCTGTCTGAAGACGACAAGCAACAAGCTCGCGTTCACTTGAGCAACACGTGGGCTAGCATTGTACGCCTCAGCCGTGACGCCAACGACTGCCGAGAAAGTCCGACATCCTCTCTAGGCAGTGATGATGAACTAGACGCTCTTCTGAAGGAAAAGGAAAAGTCACAAGTGGCTGAAAATTACGAAAAAAGAAGAGCACTGAAGTCGATAGCGGCAGCATTGAGCGACTTCGAAAGAGAAAAGAGACTGAAGAAGGATGAAAACGTCCTTGCCTATTGGGAGACGCAACGACTGGAACGCCCCGAGCTTCATGAACTGGCTAAAGTTGTGCTGGCGTGCCCGGCAACTCAAGTGAGCGTAGAGAGGACTTTTTCTAGCTTAAAGTTCATACTTTCGCCTCAACGCGTTCACTTGTCAGAGAATACTCTTGACAATATTTTGCTGATCCGTGCTAACTGGGGAGAAAAAAAAAGTAAAATAGCAACAGTTCTGCTTCTGCATTTTTGTTGATTGATGTAACAACAAAAAAATTGTTTGTCGTCGTTTTTTTTTTGTCTGTGTTAGTGGGAGCGGTGCTATGCCTTAAATGTGCATTCAGGATGTTTTCTCCTATTTTTTTAAATGGCAGCTGAGTATAATGCTTCCAGATGCTTATTCGGCCGTGTTCTGTCCGGCGAGTCGTGCAGTGCAGCCTATTTGTGCCGTAGAGTGACGGGTTCGAGGTTTGTAGTCATCGTCACACAATTTCCTTGCTGTGTGAGTACTTTTTTCGAAAGTGCCAATTTTATATGGCTGCACAATAACAATGTTAAAATTTCCTATTGTTTGACGGTAAAGGTTTCTTAACACCAGTAGCGCCGTCACCACGGGATCTGTAGCAGCCCTCTTAAGCTACATCGTAACAATTGTGATGATCCACGACTGATGATGTTACACCTGACCCTGCGGGCCGTTTTGGTAACCAAGTTGAAACTGTATAATTATATGTAATTGTGGATATCTTTAAAGCTCGGTAGCACTGTAACGAACTTAATACCAAGTTTGGTTTTTACCAATATTGCGTTATTGTATAACTAATGTTTTGCCAGTCAGATGTACGTTGGCTAAAACGGATTGAAAGGGATATTTCATTGCGATATGATCCTTTCGTGGTTAACGATTTGAGTGAATAAATACACAACTTCGTTTCGAACTTCCGTTTCTGTCGTAATCTTCCAGGAGGCCGTTTGTTTTGTACCGTTTTCAGAGTGCCCTCCGGAATTTGGGATTTATTCTCCTGCGCATTCCGTGCGTTTCTAATTTTACGACTTTGCCTAAACTGCAAATTTGTTGCGCAGTAGAGAACAAAAGCGGGAAATGGAAAATTTCCCGGGTCGTCCTACGCTTTGTGGTATCCTTAACCTTTTTGTAGTTGCAGACTAGTGCTTAGTTTGATTGCTGCAGAAGCTGTTGAAGGGGCCATGAAAACAAAAACTAGCTGGAATTTAAAAGAAAACTGCTTTATACCAATAACAATGATACCAATTTTAACACCACTTAAATACAATTATGTATTTATTTTTGAAAAAAGATCAACCAGTGGCAATTAATTTTTTTTGCGAGAAAATAACCTGCGTCATAAAGCAGCACCTCATAGTAACCACATGGTCACTGGAACAGAAGTGATTACCTTCTCCCGCATCCCTTTAGACGTCCAGGTAATATAGTGTGCGGTGTAGTTAGCTTTGTGCGAGTGGCGGCCGCTGACGAAAGCCAGCACCACGATGCATCCGGTTTCGTATAGGCACTTGGAAGCTAACATATTTGTGAGACAGCGAACTCTTCTTTTTTAACATTTATCCTATTACGTCCTTCTGGCGTTGCGTTCGGTGAAGTGTTTTTCATATTCCGTATCTTGTTTAATGAAAAGTTCTTTAAGGGTCTAATTTGAGTTACCGAAGGCTAGTTCAAATAAAGAAAGCTGTATTTTCTCCCCACGGTTCCTTCAATTGCTTACACGCCAAGGTGGCGGATAGTTAGCGAGTTCTACTTGTAAGTGGGTTTTTAAGGAGGTCGCGGATTTTACAGCCACTGCGTTGGACCCAATTAGATGAAGTCCGAATGCGAAAACGTCGGTGAGGTAACCTTTGAGTGCACATAAAAAGACCATTCCTGGTAGAAATCTCTGAGCCTTCCACTACGATGTATCCCGTTTCGTATGTGCTGATTTCAGATGTTTTATTTGTAATTTATTTTGATGTTGCAATTTGTCATTATAATTTCCGAACCGGTTCGCGAACCGGTTCAGCCCCCCGAACCGGTTCGCGAACCGGTTCGCGGATCAAATTAATCGAACCGGAACTGAACCGGAACAAAATAAATTTACATGAACCTGAACCGTAACCGAACCCGTATTTTTTTCGGTTCGACACACTGATATATATATATATATATATATATATATATATATATATATATATATATATATATATATATATATATATATATATATATATATATATATTATAAATTCCCTCATGCAGCCAGGTCTCAGTGACGCCCACAGCGTACGGTCCATGTGCTGAAATTATTGATAAGAAATCGGGAAACTTGTTTACTATACTTCCAGCATTGATGTTCAAGAGGTGTAAGTTAGCGTTCTTCTGTTGTGGTAGTCATCGAGGACCGCGAGGAGGGAGTGTAGTTGTAACCGTTGTAACCCCTTTTGTGCGGCTGTTGAACCGAATGAGACGGTTAGAAGCATTTTCCCAGTGGTGACGAACATTGTCAATGAAGACGTGATCGTAGACAATGCGTACGTTTGTGCCAGTGTCTCTAAATAACTTTGTTGCTTCCCGCAGTTTTTTACGTATTGTGCGTACGCGAGCTGTAAAATCCTCAGTAACGCGAACACTTGGGTGCTCGATCTTCTTGGCACTTTTTGTAATCGCAACTTTGTCGTTGAAATCTAGGAGTTTAATGATAGTAGTAGGAGGACGGCCTTGGCTACCTCTCCTTAAACATGGCACCTTTCTATTCGCGGGCATTCCATTTCAAGTTCCTCTGTAATGTGACACCTTTGCAAGCAGTGACGAATTTGTTTCTTCGTGATGTTTCGAAATACCATGAGAAATTACGTTGTTTCTCCGGGATCGGTCTTCCAGATCATCATTTTTTGCGGTAAGTTGTTCCACAGTGGTTATGACTGAGTGTAGTTCCTGTTTTAGGGAGCAGGACGCCTCAAAAACAGCCGCTGATGCGGAGGTTGATTCAAGAGAAGCCACTCGAGTGGGTGCTGGGTGGGTGCCGGGCATGGTGGGTGCCGGGCATGCAGTGCCCTCACACATAATTATCTTTTTGCTGCGCGGTGGGTTTTGATATTGGAAATGGCAAGCAAGCGAATAGCATCGGCGTCATTAACATTTAAACATTATATGCCGTTGCTGGAGCCCCCGGGCAACAGATGGTCGACAGGTTGGCGCCGTATTCCCGGGAGACGCCTACCAGGTCGGCTTACAAGTTACAATGCTCTTCATTTTGCGCCGGGTACGGAATGTGTGAGAACGCCGCCGTACCAGCTTGCGGTGAGAACCACGGCACCGCGTTTCAGGATGCGCGCCGTTCGTCTGTCAACCCTTAACCCTCCCTGCCTTCCCCACCCCCTGCTGCTCGATGCTTTTCCCCGCCTGGTGGCCTGGGCACACGGCGCCTGCCACTGGATGCCCGTCTGCCTTCGGAGCCACGTACAGTTGTACAGAGAAACATACGCCCCAGAAAGCCTGCTAAAGCACGAAGGGCCGACCTAACGGCACCACCGTGGCCAGATGACGATTCACGCTGAAGGGGCTAGCACCGTGTTTATTTGTTGGGGGTGTTTCGTCGTGGGCAATGTACGGACTTCTCCCCAACGACTCAGACCTGCGTGTTGTTGCATCAGCAATCGCTACTGCAACCTGCAAATCTAGAGTAAATCGTTTTGAAACCACAAGTGGAGCTAAATTTGCTCACAAGTTAGCAAAATATTTCCTCACAGGTAAAGTAGTGTAGGACCAGCCACTGCACGCTTTTTCTTTTTTTTTTCATTTACCGAAGCGGAATAATAAAAATGGACTGTTGCACAATGTGGGCAGGCAGAAAATGGATGAAAATGAGACTTCACTTAACGCTTCAGTTTCATGCAGTATGTGCTTCAGATGACGGATGAAGGCTCTGACAGTGTTGTGCTAAAACGTCGTAGGCAACAAGAAGTATAAAACAACAATATGAAAGAACATGGTGCTTTAGAAACCACTAACTTCGACGAACACATTTTTTCTGTAGCTTCAACACATGTCTTCCAAAACCCCTGTTCCTTTTCCCGCCCACTTACCTGCATGCGTGGGAGCCACTGTGAGCAATAAAACACATTTTTGTAGAGTATAAACTGCTATCAAGGATGGAAAAAAAGGTGCAGTAACGGGAGGGGGGGGGGGCCTAAAAAAACTGAAAAACACCCTCTAGAATTTGGAGTGTGAACAAGCTTCTCAAATTCAATCTTAGACTTGTGGTGAATCATAAGTTTAGTGCTTTCACTCGAAGCGACTTACAGCAACTGCCCCTTGCGGCGTCTGTACACAGTCGTCTCAGAGTAATGCGCGCATCGCATGCTTGCGCCGCTCGAAGTTCTCTCTCACAGACGCTGCCGTAGGCTGCGCGGATTCGGCTACCAGAGATGCCTGGTATGCGCTCTAGTTTTCGTCGTCGGTGCTACCTTTGAGATATACCGACGCAGTCGTCGCGACAGACTAATTAAGTAGCCGAAATGCGCCAGCGATGGTGACGGCGTCGTCTGAAAATCACCATTCCATTCCTATTCCATTCCGGGAAAGAGGCGCTTAATTCCATTCCCATTTCATTCCTCCGAGCGTTGTCCTTATTCCATTCACATTCCATTCCGGCATCCTGAAAAGGTGGAATGAATCCTGAGTCATTCCGATTCCGCAGTGGTAATTCCGCAACACTGGTAGCGACTGGTTTCGTCCAATCCCGCAACAGTTGTATGTTGAGCCCGACGATGATGTCATCGAGTGCTCTTCAGGTTCTGTGGTTTATTCTACTTAATTTACTGGCGATGATGTTCGCTTGCGTATCAAGGCGCATAATATCAACTATTAAACTTATTACATCAAAACATGAACAATATTCGAAGACACTTTGCGGAACATGTCCGACTGGCGAGGGTCTCCAGGCATCTCCTGGCGTCTGCCCTCATCCGCCTCAAAACACTGAACACCTCACTGTCATTTATTTCAAAAACTCCCCCTCCCGAACGGATAAGATGCAGTGTGGAGAGCCCATTAATCAACTCACATTAGGCCGCTGATTGGGCACAGCAACAACCAGGCGCGTGTACAAATAGTTGTGTGACCCAACGCTCTTTTTTCTGTGAGTGCTCAAAGACGTTTCATCAAACGTAAGTTCAACACCAACAACAACCAACCAAATAACAGAAAATTCTCAGCGCTGCGACCATCACACCTAAGTCTTAAGTACCCTCCGTGCAATGCGCGCCTATAATTGCTCTTAACGCGGACAAACGCCGTCGTTGTTAACACGTCGCGCGCGTTCATGGAAAGCCGTACAAGCAGCCACACCGCACCGCCCGTCTGTTCACGGACTGACGCATGCTTGCCGCAGCAGCGTCGTAAGCAGACATGAAACCGTATGAAGCAGACGTGACACGTGAAACCGGACAGTAGTACCACACAGACACACAGAAAACAAGCGCAGTAACAAGGCTTGCCGCCCCTTCTGAAGAGCAGTACAACCAAGCTAGACTCATTGCCGCTGGTCCCCATTCATACTTTCTGACCCCGGGGACGACCCCGCAGATACCAGCTCTCTTGCGACCAGAACGTACCTGCGCCTTACATGCTCTAATGTAGTCGTTACCCTGGTTAACTGGAGAAGAAACCTTCCGCTGGTTTCACAAGATAAACGGGGAAAACCTTCGTCGAAAAGGACACCACCTCCTGGCCACTATTGTGGCAGCCGATACCTCTCGGTCTGCTTAGACGTACTCGCTGGGAAAACGCTAGCACAAATGCCCTTCGCGTCCCTTGCACACTGCATCAGATCGGCCAGCATGAACAAAAAGAACCACAACAAAGCTACCAAGCTAAATAACGATGAATTGGCTGCCCGCAATCCTCATTAACTATTGACGTACTCGAACTTTACATCCTGTCTTCTGTCTGAGCCGTTCTCTCTCTCTATCACACGCGCAACGCTACATGCCTTTCTCGGATACTAGGAAAATAGCAAAATGAACGTGGGCTTCGCGGCAATCCGCACACAGGCGACACGACTAAGTTATAGGATGTCGGCCGCAAAATTTTACCAGCGAGCTACGAGCATAGATTTCTTCGTCTCGTACGGATCCTGGCCAGACATAATGGAACATAATCAACGGAGATCCTTTGAATAAATTATAGAACGCGGCGGACAGTTTTCACCGCTTGTGTTTCCATGTCCTGCATGTCCTTGTACCCTGTCCGCGGTTGCTGAATATTTGAACAAATTTTTCAAAGGTATCAGTAGAAGGTCTTGGTGGTGTCACGCTGGATCAGTTCGCTTGATCACCGTAGTTTAGGGGAATCCTGTTTCAACTCTATCACGAGGAAATTGGCATTTGCTGCCATTCCAATATTTTCTTGGTGGGGAATGGAAATGTTGATTCCTTTTCTTCTCCTGAAATAATTAGCAGATACAATTTCTTTTCTAACTACTAGAAGTGAAAAATTGCCACAATGGCTTGGGGGAAACGGCTACAGCAAAAAATGAAGTTATCAAACGCATAGACAACTTCAAAAACATGCAAACCGACTCTGAAGTTAAGTCAGTGAGTGCACCAAATTCTTTGTGACCCATCTGTTCGGACGGATAAACTAAACATGCCTTCTTCGTCTAGTGGCAGTATTCACTGCCCCAGTATATGCATGGCAAAGGTATCAGACAGTGTCTATTCTGCAGGCAGTCGGAAGAAATATACAAGATTATGCCGGCATTAGCCTCACTGGCTTACAAAATCACATGACATTTAGTGAAAATACGTAAGCGCTTTGTTATTCTGGCGCCACATCTTCAGAGAAGCCAAAAGTGATCAGGGCCAGAAGTACGTATCTAACGTGGCCTAACTAACGTATCCAAACGCAGCCTAACCTAACCATACCGGCTTTAGCGAACCTAATGTACCCTATCTTATGATAACCAAAACTAACCAGGGCGCCAAACCGGAACTGAACCCGAATTTAAAACCCGAACCGAGCCGGTATTTTGGCGGGAACTGAACACAAACCCGAACCGTTATTGTTTTAACCCGCAGAACCCAAACCGGAGCTTACCCGAAAATAACGGTTGGCGGGTGGCGCCGAAACGGTTCGCCCATATGTTGTTGATACCGTGCAGTTAATGACGTTCAGGCCTTTATCTTTCACGTGCCAGCAACCAGACCAATCAAACGCTATCAATGTTCTCTTTGTAGTCGCAACAGAGAAAAGAAATGCGCTCCAATGTAGCAAAGGTACATTGCTGCTTGTAGAGCGAGCAGAGTGCAAGGCTGACAATGCGAAGTCATTTTCAGCAGCTTGCAGGTGATATGAAATGATTTTTCCCTTCCCTCTCTGAGACCTTACGGGAGCAATCAGGCTGCAAGAATGCTCCACTGCGCAACGGCGAAGGCCCACTCCCGAAGTGTGCAATCGCTTTTCATTTCATAATTTGTTTAAAAATGTCGCACACCTGGAAGGTGTAAAGACTTGACAAGTGTAACCGACAGGAGTTGCTGGGTGGCTAAGCCGTTCGACGCTGACCACAAAAATGCGAGTTGGATCGCCGTCCCCCGCGGATGCTTTTGTGATATAGACGGAAAACGAGAACGTCCATGTGTTGAGATTTCGACGCACGGTAATTTTCCCCAAGTTGTTTAAATTACTCTCCAACCCCGCAACATAAGATGTGCCTCAGAGGAGAGGTGCAGCATCGGGGCATTAAACGCGCCAATATTGTTAAAAAGTGTGTTTCCATAAAAAAACAAAACTTAAAGGCACCTCACATGGTATACCGTACAAGCTCACGTTTTTCAACAGATACAAATAATAATAGATACAGCAGAGAGAACTGTTAGCGTATGGTGAGCCCTTCTTCCCTTTTCAACAAACTGCATCCCCCGACCTTGCAGGCACTACGTATTTCGTCTTGGTAGGAAAAAAAGCACTAAAGCGGATAACACATGCACGAAAGGCAGGCCGGTCCCATACTGCACCACTCACCCAACACTAATCCTTTCATCTTGTTCTGTAGTTTTCAGCTCTGACTTGCTTTCGGGAGTGTATTTTACTGACTGCCCGATTCTCTACTACTGCTACTATACTACCCTTTGCGGAGGGGGTTTACTGTTGCCGACGAATTAGAGCGTCTCGGCCAAAAAGTTCCATCTCGTGATTCGTTCGCGAAGATACCCTTTCAGCTTGTAATGGCTTAATATAAGATTCCGCAATGTAGCGGACAGAACGAGGATCCCGGGGTCAGGCGGAACGATGACATGTTCGCTGCGACGCACACTTCCATCATAGCTACAGTAAAATTTATTTCAGGGATCAGAACAATAGTGCAATGGCTGCGCGATAACTAAACCTTACTTTTAATGACATTGAGACTGACACACTCAAGTGGGTGAGAGCTAACAAATTAATCTAGCCGGCCAAACAACAGAATTCATTGGTAGCATGTACGTGACTGCTGTGGGATTTCTGTCCTATGGTACACCACTAGTACTAAACACTAGTATGAAACGCTGATATTTAAACGTGTGAGTAAGCAGGCTTAACTCTACGGTTCGATGATTAGCGTGATAGGGTATTTCATAGCGAGTATTTCGATTTTAACGAAAAAGGAAAGGTGGAAAATATATCCCACCGTCTTATCTCGTGGCGGAGGTTTTATGTAGTCCTTGGGACAACACAAGGTCTGGGCGGGAAAGCAGCTGGTGAATCGTCACTACTTCATCTGTTTTCCTAACATCTCGCCCATCGGTATTTTGTAGACTTAGTACTACTTGATGAAACTTGATTTCTGGTGTTTTTGCTTGTTTCATTTCTTTTGACAGTGTCTGTGTTTATATTTTTACTTGTTGGTTACGTCGGAGTTACAACCCGCTATCTCTTATGCATTGTCTCCCCTTATACCTTCATTTTCAACCCATTATCCGTTACTGTTGCATTGTACTAAGTTATGTACATCTCCGTGACCTCTTTTATTTTGCTCACAAATGGTGTTGTTTGCTAGTATGTTTAATTCACTATCCTTCTTGTTATATCTTATGTTTTGTGATATCTACTGCAATTTCATTTGTTGCTGTTGTTGTTTACTGCACATCCTCGGACACATTGTATTTGTTCCTAATATTTGTTTACTGTACCACGTTTGCCGCGCCATGAATCGCTTGGCCCCTAGTGACATTGTTTTTAACCCCGGAATCCATGTATATCCATCTAGACCTTTTTTAGTGAATAAACTGAACTGAACTTAATATTTAAATTTTGCTTGCAAATCGCACCACTGTTATCGATAAACAGCAGAATTTCGAATTTTGTTTGTATTTTGTTCATACTGTCGTTTTAAATGACTATCATTTTCTCCCCCTTAGCTAATAACTGAACTCATCGAACCGGTTCGGTGCGGGATTTAGTCGAAACGGAACTGAACCGGAACGAAGTGAATTCACCTGAACCCGAACCGTAACCGAACCGGTATCTTTTTCGGTTCAAAACGCTGAAACTAATTCGACCCAACTAACCGAACCCAGCCCAACTACACCGAACACAACCTATTTCATACCCAACCAACCCAGTAAAAGTCCTGTGCGTCGATCTTGTGACAACTGTAGTAATAACATGAATGCAGAAAAATTCGCGAAAAAACGTCCTATGAAGACAATCCTGTCAAACGGTGAAAACAGCAAGAAAAAGTTAACTCTTTCGGGATTTGAACTGCAGCACTCTCGATTCGACACGGGAGGTACCGGTAGGACGGGTTTTTGTGGAGTATTTGTCGCAAGCATGCTCCACGTGACGTGCTTAGCCAATCACAGGCGAGTGCCGGGAGAAATTTCTTGCAAAGTTACTACCAGCTTCCGGTAGAATATACACTACCGACATTGTTATTTTGGTCATTCTTCCAAAATGTCGAGTCCCTGAGAGCGATCTGTACTGCGCACTTACGATGGAGGCGAAAGTTTGCAGCCTTGGTTACTCACCAAAATGCTGGTATCTAACCGGAATCGTGTATAGCTTCACTTAAATTTTGGAACCCTTTAGTCCTCTCAGTATGCAAGTCGAGCTGTAGCTGCAGTTACCCTGTACTGCAACCAACTGAGGCTGGCTATTCGGACATTAGCGTTAGGGCTATTGTTCGGTGCACGCATTTTTATAGCGTGTGTATTGCTTCAAAATGCCTCTAAGCTCCCTGCATTGAAGGATGTATGGTGTGTACACTGCGCAACGCCCCCACATTTTATTGAGGACTAGCGGTAGTACCCGGCGGTGCCCGGGTGGGCCATTATATTAAGGACAGAAATTGGTATTTGTTAGTCGCCATATTAGGCTACTTCATTGGGAAGTGGTACACACTCGGAAGCGCCTGCCTGCTGTCAGTATATCGGCTTCTACTTCAGGCGCGTCGTGGTAATGTGTTACGACTGGTGTTCGTGTTTTACTCCAACTCTCGCTAAACAAATTGCACCAAGATGGCGCGTTTGAGCGAATGAGTCAGCGAGTGAAAAAGATTTTATTGAGCCGGCGAAGTGGGAGTGGTTCCCTATTTCAGAAAGCCATGTGATGACTGGGCAGCCTTCACTCTGGAGGAAGTATTGTCAGGACATCCAGATCGCTGATTGTCACCAGGTTCTCCCACAGCTCAAAGTTGGGAAAAGTGGATGGAAGAAGGAGGAGCTTGGTTTGCTTTCGCTCTTAATATATGAGGAAGAGTGCCAGGTTGCAGCCACAACTTGAATTCGGCAGGAGATTGCGCTGGGAACACATGATGGAGGCCGGCTGGGTGAGGGGTATTCTTCCTCGTAGGAAGTGCTATCTCAGAAGATATGAACGATGCTCATCGGGACAGTTTTATCATAAGTAACATGGGCTCGCTACGGGAGGCGCGAGGTTGCAGGAAGTCCCAGCAGATGCCGAGGGCTAACCTTTGCGCTTTTTACTGGTACATCTTCTCTTTTACATTTATGATATATGACACCTGCTCCTACTGGAGACGCGTAGTTGCCGAAGGTGTCAACAGATGGCGACAGCTTAGCGAACGCGGGAAAACTCAACTGAATTTTACGTCCAAAAGGATGTAGATTAAAAAATCTCCCTGGCCTTCTAATCCGCATCTTAGGACAAAATCCTGAAAGTGGTTTTTGGCAATTAAATGGGCAGCATTTCAAGAAAAAACGAATGGGATATATTAACTGGCTGGGTGATTATTTGTGAAGTTGTAAAAACACAGTGTTTTCCCGAAATCCCGCTTGCCTCTATTGGGAGGGTGTCATTGAAAAATGTTGTATAACAGTGTTGAGATAAGTGAGTAAGTTGCCTATCACAACAAAAACCTGTTCGATATCTCCGATTGCGGGCGGTAAAAAAATTAATATGTGAAAAACAATTTTACCGCTTTAAACTCTCTCCATGGTGGAATTTTTAAAATTTTAAGAAATATTGACCCCCAACACCGTAATCAGAACGTGCCCTTGCAATCTGTAGCCGTTGAAAGAGCAGTTTGGCTAGACGTGTACATAACCTGTCGGGCCTTTTGGCTCATCAGCCGTGTAATTTGTAAAAAACAATTTGACCTTTTAGCGGCGTCGCAGAGCGAAATCCTTAAAATCGGTTCTGTGCATTTGTATGAGTTACATATTCTAGCAAAAATCAGTTGGATTACTGAATCGGTGAAAGATTTATCCCAGAATCTTTAGGAACATCGTTTTAGATCCGGAATGCGGAATCACCTCGCTGGTGTAGGTTAGGGCGAAATCCAAAAACTACTTTTTAGGTATTCTTAAGGGCTTATTAAATCAGCAAAAAGCGCTTCGATATGTGGATGGGTGACCGAGAAAATCACGAATTCGCGAAACCACAATTTCGCCCTTTTCTTCGGCTATTGAGGGCAATTTCTGGAAAACCCGCCTTAGTGAGCATCTACTCAATGACGCAAATAAACTCGTGAAATTTCAAGTCTCTAGGTCTAACAGTTTTGGCTGGGCGTTGATGAGTCAGTCAGTCAGTCAGTCGGGCACTTCTCTTTATAGGTAGAGATTCCGTGTTGCCCGCCTGGAGTCGTTCTTCTGTCAACGACTTCATTGGTGAAAGCACCCTTACCAGCGCTACGCGGCAAACGAATAAACATCCCGACCCGTTTATGTGGCAGTAAGAATAACCAAACTGTCTCATTATTTAGGGCTCTAACCTTATCGCAGATGCAGCAAGACGTCGTTACTGCTACCGCCACAAACACAAAACCGAACTTGCCAGGGTTTGCCAAGGCTCACTTGGTCTAAAAGCATTTTTTGTATCCACATGGATCTCACCGTCCGCTTGCCGGTCACAGGTGAAGCTTTAAAGGACACGAAGGAGCTTGTGGACATCTTCAGCTTGTGGACATCTTCACCGGGGCTAAGACTTCTTGTTTTTCGTAGAGGTGACACAAACGCGCTCCTGTACAGCTTTTGTTGTTGTTGATGATGATGCCCTTGAAGTGTTTGGAACATATATACTCACACGAGGGGATTGTCCAGGGCTAAAGCATCGATTCCCCCTGTTGTAGCTTATAGATATAATTTATTTCAGTGTCGAAGCCCGTGAGGGGCTGGGGCTGTTGACGTCTCCTGTCGTCATCGTAATCGTCGTTCGCCTCATGTATGCGAGGGGACGTTGACGTGACGCCGTACGTGAGCTGTGCGGGGGCCAACCGATGGCGTAGTCGTATGGTCCACAAAACGAGCGTCCGTGTAGTGGGTGTCATTGATTGGTTCGGGGAGGTGTTGAGCGCGAGACGCTCTGCGTTCTTGATCTGTAACTTGACTAGTGTTTTGGTATGGGTAGCACAGTGATCCTTGGTATGCTTTCCATGGTGGCGGCGGGGAGTGATGGGTGGGAGGTGGTCGGTGGGGTACCCGAGGGGCGCGAAAAATTTTCCGGCCTTGCATTCAAGGTAGACGGTGGTGCTGAACTTCATGATAAACGGAGGCTTTTTCTTCAAGAGTGTTGTGGAGGGTAGCGTCATTGATTAGTGCCGTGGGAGCGTAGAGAGGCGCTCCCATTTCTATGCGGATGAATTTTCTGATGGCCGTTTCTATTTTGTTGGCTCGTGTCTTGGTATGGCGCGAAAATGGGTATGCATGCATGATGCGTGAGAACACGAGGGCTTCGACTAGTTTGCGTAATTCGTGTTCTTATAGCCCTTGATGGTGTCGCGTCACGTGTCGGAGCATTTGGGGGATTTGTTTAATTTGGGCAATGATGGATTTGACCCATTCTGCGCATTTAGCGTCTTGTTGGAGGATGAAGCCCAGGACGTTGATGTGGCTACGGCCAGGGATGGGTCAATTGTTTAATGTCACAGTTATGAGATTGCGATATTGGTTATTTTGTTTGTCTTGGTTCTGTTGTCCAATACAACTACATATTCTGATTTCTCGTTTGAGGAGGTGAGTCTGACGTCGTGGGCGTGCCCACTGATGATATCGACGCCCTGTTGTCGTGTATTCCTGCTCGCCAGGGTTGCCCTTTGTACACCTGAGCATGACGTACCGGGGTCTTGTACTGTTGTCGGGATTCTCTTCTACGTCCGTTCCACCCGCGACTAACAGCGCTCTTAAATTAGTTGATTGGTTGTGGGGTTAACGCGCCAAAGCTTCACCTCGGCTATGAGGCGCGTCGTAGTGGAGGGCTCCGGATTAATTTTTTCCACCTGGGGATCTCTTACCTGCGCCGAAGTATCGACATACGAGCGTTTTTTTTCCTTGCTTTTTGGACCCAACCTTACAGTGCCCGAAATGACATTTCCTAAACAATGAGACATATTTCGGAAACACGAGCTATTTTCTCCTTTTTCGTATCTATCACCGGGCGTGGATTATCAACTTTAGTTTCATATCCCGGTAAGCCGCAGAAATTCACATTTCGACGCATGGTTGCGCCATTTCAGCAGCAAGTGGTCCCACCTTCCCGCCTAATCGCAGTCATGACTGACACTGTCGTGACAACAACCTGTTATCTATAGACCTTTAGCTTTTTCGCCTTGAGAGCTGCCATTTAATCAGCGAGCTGTGCTATCGGCCCTATAATTGGCGCAGTCGACAGGAAGATGCAACTGCGCATGCGCAACACAGCCCAGAACATGTCCTGATATCATTAACGATAACAGATGAAATGGGCGATATCTTGTCCCACCTGTGAAAAACAGAGCTTAGGCAAAATTAACTGTAAAGCTGCGAACCGAATTAAAGTTTTAGAGTGGGGAAATAGCCGTGGCATGTGGTGTTTTACAGAGA